>CAJPEV010006277.1:0-10820 GCA_905338385.1 Darwinula stevensoni
TATATCTAAAAATATAAAAGCTATTGCTCAAAAACTGTTCTTAAGAACGAGAAAATATAACATTCACCAATTTTAAACTCATAAGGCTAACATCAACATTACCCCCCACCTTTTTGCCTGTCCATGAAAACATCCAGTTCTGCTCCTGCGTTACTTAGGATACTATTGAATCAAGAGCAACACCTAATGTTTTCAGTTGGTCGATGTACTAAAATTGTCTGAAAGTGTGTGTAAGTGGAGACGCTGACGTAGTTTCTCCATTTGAAGCAAAACCATGTTCGGTGTTACGCGTGAAAGCCTTGAATTCCCTGGTTCTTTCGCATTCCTCTGCAATACCAAGAGTCTATTGGAGTTTTCTATGCGCATTCATCCAGATTCCCACAAGATATTCACCAGACATATTCATCAGTGGAACAGCAAGTTTACTTCATGGAAGGAATTACTTCTATCAGCTTATGCAGTGAAGGAGAATGACCAATGACGGAGACGAGAGGACGGGCCCCAACTGCACTGCCTCCCGGTTTTTCTCACAGGATTTACTCCCTTCGCCTCCTCCCGAAGATCTCCCCTTATTCCCTCCCCACCACCCTCGCTAAAAGAAGCAGTCATGAAGGCTTTCCCATACATAACTGAGGCTCATTCAAAGAAACGAAATGATCATAAGCGGAGATGCACTGGACGCAGAGATCACATTCAGAAACACAGACGTTATAATTGAGGATGGAAATGAATGGGTGAAATGCAGCTTCACAATTCTCTTCGAAACGAGGTTTTCGCTTCCATGCGACTGGTTAAAGGAAAATAGTCACTTCGCCCGATGAAACTTTTGATTTGAAATAACTCGCCAAGGTGCAGAAGGCTCAACTTCCAAAATTACGCTAAGTATCCTAAGAAGCAAAGACCTGTAGGAAACGCCTGGAAATATTAGGGAAGGAGGGGAAAGGAAAATAAGGTATTTCTGTTGATATTGCAGAATGTAATACAACGACATACAACGACAATACAGAAGAAGAAGAAATACAACGACAATAAAGAAGGCGTACTCCATAAATTACACCAGGTCATTGTGACACTTCCAGGGAAAGTACCCCTCGCAACCCTTACGAAAATGTCTTATAGGATTCCTATATATTCCTAAAGGACTATATATGAATCCTATAGGAATCCTATAGGAACCTAAAGGAATCCTATAGGATCCTATATGCCCCATAGAGTTCAGTTTGGGACCTATAGAGTTCCCTATAGAACCTATAGAGTCCCCTATTGAACCTATAGAGTTCCCTATAGAACCTATAGATCCCCCTATAGAACCTATAGGGTTCCGTATAGAACCAATAGGGTTCCCCATAAGGCCTATAGGTTCCCTATAGGACCCAAAGGGTTCTGTATAGGACCAATAGGGTTCCCTATAAAACCTATAGGGTTCCCTATAGGACCTGTAGGGTTCGCTATAGGACCTATAGGATTCTCTATAGGACCTGTAGGGTTCCCTATAGAGCCTATAAGGTTCCCTATAGGGCCTATAGGGTTCCCTATAGTNTCTTATAGGTTTTTCGTGTTTCAAAAACCTATAGGAAAGTCTATAGGTTTCCTATAAGAAAGAACTATAGGTTTCCTATAGGACATTTCCGTAAAGGAACAGCGATAATACATTTTGTCAAAGGGAAGAGGATTAAGGATTGTCGTCACGCCCGGGCATTAACATATTCAAGTAGATAGACAGCATCCAGGAATGTTCTGTATGCTATGAAATGGAAGGAAGGACGAGGAAAATTACGTGTCGAGCTCACCGAGTCTAAGAAATGCGAATTCACTGTGTCACATTCAAAAGCTTTCTTTGATGCCTATTTACGACTGCAGCCCATCCTAAATTCTGCATCTAAGGCTAAGCTGTAATACAGCGATTCAATCAAGTGAAATTTCTCGAACAATTATGCATTTAGATGTCACATTCTCAAATTTGCGATTTTATTGATTGATCAATAGAATGATTGGAAACGGTGAATATTTCCATGTGTCATTTGACAATAAATTTGGTTACAGATTGGTAGCTTGAAAATAAAATGTATCCTCCACAGAATCCAATTTAAGGATTTACGATTCTCTCTAGGATATTGATAAATATCGCAGTTGCGTTGATGACAAGATCTCATCCGAACCTCTGTGCTGGGCATTAATTCCCTGAGGCTCATTCCTTTCGAACTTGGTTAATTGACACTTTGTTCCTGCTCATAGTGTTTCGTCCATGAAACGTATGAGTGGATTAGGTTTTATGCGGAGCTCCTTCAAGTTATCCGTGTTCTGGTTTAGAGGGTTTAGAGATTAGAGGTCGGGATCGCGAACGCTGATAGCATCTCGCCATTGACTATTCCTTTGATGAAAAACGGAGTCACTCGTGTCGCACCACCATCAGTGCCCTCCTCCACTCCAGAGGGAGTGAATTCATTCGATATGCACTGGAGTTCCTCGAACCTTCTCGACGAGGTCTGAGGAGAGAAAGCTCCGGAATCGAAATGTATTTTGAGCGGCATCATATATTATTCAGGGGATGTCGGTGCACGAAATCTCCATATCTCATAACACGGATAGGCCTCTGCTAGCCAGTGCTTCAATCTCAGTTCATCTCATGAATTCAGCGAAAATATGTTTCATACACTAAATAAGAAAACAGAAGATGCTGTTACCACGGTATCTCAGTAAAACAGAGGGGTGGGTGCGCGAGGTGGAGAGAGAGCCACGTGACCTGAGCGACTCGTGTTACTCCTGGCACGCCAGTAGGTCCGGTCAATCAGGGAGAAGGAGGAGTGGTCCCACTGGCACTGCGTCGCGGCTTTTCTCTTAGGATTCACTCTCTTCGCCTTCTCCCGAAAGACTCCCCTGAGTCCCACTCTCGCTGAAAGGAGCAGTCATGATAGCTTTCTCCTACGTATGTAACTGACGCTCATTCAGGGAAACGGGATGGCCCTAAGCGAAGACGAAGCAGATGCAGAGATCAATTCCAGAAAGGGGAAGAAACAGACGGTAAAATTGAAGATGGAGATAAATGGGAGAAATGCAGCTTCACAGTTCTCTTTAACACGAGGTTTTTGCTTCTATGCGATTGGTTAAAAGAAAACACCGAAATTAAAATTTTGAGTTGAAATGAGGCAAAGAAAGAACCTTTCAAAATTACGCCAAGTATCCCGAGAAGCAAAGTGAATTCACGAATCACATCAAATCGACAACGAGGAAACACCTGGCAACGTTAAGTAATGTGGAGAGAGGAAAATAAGGTATTTACCTGAATGTGCAACGCAAATACAATGTTAATAACGGCGGTGCACTCCATAAATTCAGAGCAGGCCATGATGACACTTCAAGTGAAAATATCCCTTGCAAAACAAAGATAATAAATTTTGTCTTGGGGAAGGGGATCAAGGATTACTGTCACCGCTCGGATATTGACATATGCAAGTAGATAGTCGGATAGCATCCCGGGATATGCTGTATATCATGAGATAGAATACATATGGAAGAAAGAACGGGGAAATTGATCTCATAGATCCAAAGCGCTTTTTTACAAGATGAAAATCAATGCAAACTGGGCAAGCCCAGAGCAGGTTACTGCCCAGATCATTTTTTTTGTAACAAGGACTTTAAGAAAAATAAGAAAAAGCTTTCACTATTATCGACCGCTACAATTATTTTCCAGATCATCTTTTTTGCTTGCACATGTATCCAGAAAACCTTTGAACTGCTGGAAGGTTGGTACAGATAGGAGAGCTGAATTGTGTCCATGAAGCTTGGTCAAAAAAAAGTACAGAAAACTGCAGTTTCGGGCTGGATTGGGAACCTGAAATACGCAAACATTTGCGGAAACATGAAAGTTATAGTAAAACGATATGATGACACATGATGTCGGTTTCATAAAGATAGCATACTTATCGTAATTTTGAAATGCTGACCCCTGCACAGCAAAGCAGAAACGTACAGTCAGGTACACATTTTGTACGTTATGAGGTACAAACGTTGTAAAATACGTTCGTTGAAAAGGTACAGAAGGTACACATGTGTACCTTTCTTATCTCTATTCACATCGGGCTTAAGGGGGTTCAAAAACCGGTTCTAGACCTCAATTGAACTGCACTGAGAACCCGGACATCTGCGTCAGCAACGTACACATGTGTACGTCTGGACCACACGTGCAGACCCGAGGGACACAATATGTACCTCTCACATTTGTACCTCTCCTTGTACGTTTCTACTTTGCTGTGTGGGAAACGTATCAAGGTGGTCGTGTGGGGGAATGTCCTTCAGGCGCCTTTATTTTCCTAAGGATTATTCGGAGGGTATATTCGTCAAAATCCTGCTGGTCATTGACGCATCGACATTCTTTGCAACAAGTTTCATGAGGAACTTGTAGAAGAATGTCGATGTACAGAAATAGAAACCGAAAAAAACTCACTTGTACAGAAACAAGCCATGTGATCTTCACGATTCCTTCGGATCATGAATAAGTGGACTTAGAGCAAGTACCAGTATTCCCAGGAAAACCCTTGCTTTCAAGGGAACCGATGCCTGATGGCAAAACTACGCCGATATGGAGATCCAAGAAACAGCTGGGTGTCGTGAACTGGCCATTGTATGCAAAAACCGATGTCGTGAACAGTTTTCTTGAAAAAAAAACATTGAAACTCCCCTTGAAGGCAACGTACATTCGCACTTTTTCTGTCTGTCTGTATCCCCGATTTGACCACCTCTTAACACTTTCCTCGAGGAAACCTCAAAAATATGCCACCGATTGGAGTGTACATGCATTATAAGGAAAACAGAGAAGCTGGGAGTGCTTTGCTGAAGTTCGGTTGTGGAAGTGTCCCCTTCGTAAGTCCTCAATTTTTAGTGTTTCTCGCCCATCCGCAAGTTTTTCGCGAAGATGAGGATATCCCGCTTCCTTACCTGGCCCTACCGTCCAAGGCATCCAGAAAATATTTCCGACATAGAGCATGTAAAAAACTTGGATTTCCTCCAATATTTCCTGCACTTCCTCGGATATCTCACTCCTTGTTGTACGAGGATTTTTTTTTTCCTTCATCCTGGAATATTACGGTTAAGGCTCCTATATTCCAAATTCGAGTGTAAAGCTGAATATTTTTTTCCTCCGTCGCAATTGAAAAGCCTGTTTCGAATATTTTCGACCGTTCCTGTTTACGTATACTAATTGTGATTATTTTCTTTTATGAGGCAGTACACCCAAGTCAGACCAATGCCGAAGAAGCTGAGTGAAAAAGGGACAATATTTGTACTGGAGAGGCATTGGAAGACCAAGTATGCACAGGTCGAAATTAATGACCATGTCAACAAGGCCGTCGGGTATAATTTCATGTTTTTGCGAGTTATGACCCATCTCGAAAATTCTAATTTGAGTTAGAAGCTTTAAAGCAGCGAACTTTCAGAGTAGTAATATGATAATCAATCTTCAACTTCCTATTATTATTCCTAAATCCGTAAATTTTCTCTCGAACGGGGACAGCCGGATAACGAGAATTATTAGATGGTGTCACATGCATTTGTCACCGGGAAAAGACTGATTTTCACGGAAAGAATGAGGATGTAGCTTTCGGAGATGCAATGCATTTCGTGAGCAATAAATAATACAAAGCTGGTAAATAGAGGCTTAGGCGGCAATGAAAAAGATGACAGTAGAAAGGGCTTAGAGGAAGGATTACATAGAGAGATAAGTTGGGAGGCATTTAAAAACCTCGATGGGTGCGGCAACTTCATCATTGTGGTCCTCTGCTCCTCGTGACCATTACGACTTTAATCTTCACTTGTTAACTAAAAAGCATTGAAAGGCAAGGTGAGTGAACTTCTATAGTACGTCCATGTCAGATTTAAATTATGTTTCTGGCCAAAAGTAATGACCTTCAGATATGCATTTCTTTGATCCAACTCCCTCCATCAGTGCACTTGCTTATTCTTGCAGCCAAGATGAGATTGGTGGTACTTATTGCTTGCCTGCTGGCAGTCGCACTCGCAGCAGATGCATCGGCAATCCACAAAGATCTCCTTCGTGTCGGATTCTTCAACGAAAAAGCCCGTACTTGCCAGTGCGGCTGCGAGGTCCTTGATGATGAATGCAAGAAACCCGACTGCGGTGAAGGAACTTACTTCCAACACCCCGAAGATTGCGGCAGCTTTTGCCAATGTTCCAATGGCAAGGCATACTACTTCGCCTGTCCTGCCGGGCTCATGTTCAACACTGAACTGAACGTCTGCGACTGGCCTGAAANTTCCTCTAAGCCCTTTCTACTGTCATCTTTTTCATTGCCGCCTAAGCCTCTATTTACCAGCTTTGTATTATTTATTGCTCACGAAATGCATTGCATCTCCGAAAGCTACATCCCAACCACCACAACCACCTGTCCAACGACAACCACTACATGCCCAACCACCACAACCACTTGTCCAACGACAACCACTACATGCCCAACCACCACAACCACCTGTCCAACGACAACCACTACATGCCCAACCACCACAACCACTTGCCCAACGACAACCACTACATGCCCAACCACCACCTGCGACTCAACGAATTCACCACCCAACTCACAAGGAGATTGTACTGTCCTGCCCGATGGGACATCCCTCCCAGATCCCAATAACTGCGGAGGCTTCATCCAATGCAAGCATGGGGAAGGGGTTAACAAGGTAGGTTTTTTTTATTTAAGAATGGATCTCATTCTGCATAGAGACATAACTCCCATGTATTCATTCCTTTACTCTCCTAGGACTGTCCAGAGGGAACTCTTTGGGATTCAGAAGCTGGCTTCTGCAACCTCGACTTTCTAGTGGAATGTGGCGATCGCCCTCAGCACGGAAGTGCTGAAGGCGCCTTTGTTCATGAGAAGCTGTAAAATAGAGACTAGTGAATTTGGTTTGAAGGTATTTGTTGTCAGGAATAAAGAAACTGCCGAAATTTGCCTTTGCTGGCGTTGAAATTCGAAATAAAATTGTCATTCCTAAGGGCTTTTTTCTTGCAATCCTGATTCATTCTTTTGCCGTGGAAAATGCACGCATGCTTAGACATTGGAGCCAGAAAATTCGGAAATCCTGGACTTCCAAATAGTGACAGTTGGAAATTTATAATCAGTTTTCACGCATGACCTGTCGCACTATCCTTTGTCGAAGATCCTTAAGGATCTTCGACAAAAAACAAAGGATAAATAAAGGAGGTTGAAAGCTGCATTAGGCTAAAGTCAGTTTCATGCAATCCACCCAGTGTCTTCTCGGCGTCTGCGCCGGAGCTGCCGATCGGGAACTTTCCTCGTCTTCGTCTGGCTTCCTGATTTAGAGCATTTTTGCTTCTGGCAAAAATGGTTCAAATGGTCCTTCCCAACTCATTGAACCCGAGCGACTGCTCACAGCGGTTGATATCCCAAAAGGAAAGATTCAACCAAAACCAAAATACGTAAAACTCCTTTTCAATTCTTTCTAAATGTAGCTTGTTCATTTAATATGTCCAATTCCCAACAACTTGATACGTGATATGACATATATTTGGTGATAGAAACGCTTAAAAAAAAAACTTAAAAAAATTCACTCCCCTATTCTGAAAATGAGATTGAAAAAATTCCGTCCAAACATGAAAAAAAAATTTCGGACTTAAACCCAGTCCCCTTTGATTTGGGCTAGCTGGCAAAAAACCATCTCGGATTCCTAAACGCTTTCTCCCATACATATGAATCGCATATCAATGTAATCCATTCATTGATCAGCTTCTAATGATGGGAATTCTAAGTACCGCAGCAAGTACTAACAATTACTTGGACTCAGTATCTCGAAAACGGCAAGAACGATTTTAAAATCCCAAGGTTATTCAACAAAGATAGTCGCGACTGTTACGGATTTGCAAACGAATATTAAAAAATCGGGCGCGTTTTCATGGTAGTCGTGCCAAAAGTTTGCGCCATAGAGGTCCATTAAAACGGTTTGCTTGAACCTCCAAGAAATATCAATAGATGGCAGACGCGTTCCAAACACCCAAAAATAAGGGGCAACGTGAAGAGAGCTCCACCCTCCTCGACCCCCATTGGCTCGTTTCCTAGAATTTCTTTGACCTAAGGGGACATTCCTTTGAGATCGGTTCAGAGGCTTCTCTTCTTTCCTTTCCCACCCTTGAAAAAAAAAATAACAATAATAAAATAAAAGGAAGACCACGCAGTCATGATACTGTATATGGACCGATTTGCGCGGAGGTCTTCGATGCGGATATTCACATCCACAGGATAGTCCCTGAAGAATATACCACTTTCTTGTCACTTTTCTATTATCACGTCTATTCCGCTTTACGGTAGACACGAAGTCAAGTTTTGGCTGTGAAGGAAATGGCTTTTTCGTTCTGCTGTCTCTCTCGCTGAAGCTCCGACGGCCGGTTCTAAAACAAGAAGAAACCTTGACTCCAACAGGACGATATGACGCAAAGACAGGCCCAAGTGACATCCATATAAGCAGAAGCGTGACGGCAAGGAGAGGAATAATAAAGACGGTCAGGATAATACTATTGATGTCGTAGAGTTTTACATGCCCAACTTCCTCGTCACACATGCTGGGTGGTATGGAAAATAATTTGACACCTAAGTGACATTGAAGAAAACGAGTTCCTTTTCTCTTCGACCCCCCATACCATTTTCCCATCTAATGTGCCAAACCAGCTTGATTCTGACTCCATGTGCTAGGAAGGGAGAACCTCCTTCACTGATGTGATGAGCTGGGGTGAGCATTCCCCCTCGAGGAATTTATGTCTAGGCAGGGGAGGAAAGGAATCAGAAACACGAAGATACCAGACGGTGAAGGCGAAGTCCTTTTTCCTTACTCGGCTCGGAAATAACGATTTTATCGGTGACTTTTGTACTCGACGACCTGTTCATGGGAACGAATGAGTATGCTCCGGGTATGAATCGGCAATATAAGCTCTCTCTATGGCGTCATGTACAATTTGTTCGAGACTGTACATGCGATATTGTGAAGCCTTTGCACCTTTTGAGTAGCAGCACGGTGGCTATCAACAATCGAAGCCGATGGAGAATTCCAGGCCGTCTCTTAATCTATGCTTTGAGTACAGAGAAAGATAATTCAATGTGGTTGGGCCCTGCAATGAGGAGGATCTTCTCCAATACAACCAGGAAATACAACACCTGGGATACAACCTGGCTTCCAAATAGGAACCATGCTAATTGGTAACTGTAAGCAGTGGCGTGGTATGGTTGGCATCGGCCCTGGTGCAAGGAATGAAACGGGGCCCGCTGTCCACTTTCTTACTATTGAATTACAGTATACAGTACTAGCGGCCTGCGGCCGCTACGCTGGCCGTCTTGTATGTGGGAATTTGAATCGTCTATTGTGAGCATTACGTCTTCTTGACAATCCTCTGTTCATTGCATTACCCATTCGGAACTGAACCGCTTCATTACATTAAAATACATACAGCTTACAGTACACAGGGATATTCTGCTCCTAAACACCATCATCATGATATTCGAGCTGATTGTCACAATCGTCATTGTGAACGCCTCGGTTTAGCACGTTTTCATGAGACTCAAGACGACATTGCTGACTTCGTCTTCCCAATACATTCAACACTCTTGCATCACCGATTAGCTCATCGGCTAATAGCGTTAGCGTATGGTACACACTAATGATTCTGAAACAGTACGGTCCGTTTCCAAGAAATTGTTTGACGGCACAGAGGGAAGTTAGTGCATGTGTCACGTGAATAACTGAAGGTAGGGAGGTTGGATGGACGAGAGAGAACGAAAGAAAGCCAGGGGACGGCCGGGAATTGAACCCGGGCCTCCTGATTGCCGGTCAAGTGTGCTACCATTACACCACCGAACCCAGGACATTCACTCGTGCCTCTCAACACTGCCTTCATCACACATGCGCGGCACAATGCTAAAGACTAATTCCTGAAAATGCCAACCTTGCATCAAGTTGCTTAGCAGACGGCATAGCTCTCCTATTCCGAAGCTCAGCATTCGCTGCCTCTTGCTGTTCAGCGGTCTGACCGGCCCTAAGCTCCCTACGTACATGTGCTTGCTGTTTATCACCGATTCATTACGGCTAGCACCGATTTAGGCACTTCGCACCGCAACTTCCGTGGCAAACGTTTTTTCCGCGCCAGCACCAACCGTTTTTTACCAGCAACAACTGCCTCATCGCCGTCCTGTGGGAACTCCTCCAACATTTCTTCTTCGCGTTCAACCTCACCTCGCAAAAATCGCCACCATTTTGATGGGAGGTGCACCTCGTTGGCGCGACATATGAAGAGAGACTTTTTAAACTATAATTTTGACTTCATCAATCATGAGAACTCAAATAAATTGGCCATGAAACGCAAATAGAAAACTATTGCATGGAACCGATGGCGCGAACCGCCACGTTTGACCTAACGGAAAAAATAATAAATACAGAAAATATACTTTAGCAAAAAATGTATTCAAATGAAGAACTTGCCGTCGATCAGTGAAAACGTGACACGCATTCAGTTCGTAGCACCCTTTGCTTGACACAGGTAAGTATTAAGCCTGTGAAAATAATAGGATGAGCCAAAGCATATGGCTCAGACTGATATAGCCCCATGGACCTGGCGCTTTGAATGGTGAACGACATAGCCTATGGTCATCATTTTAACACTTTCGCTGCCATACGACCCGCCGGCGGGTCGTAAGGGCTCTCTCCTCCCAGGCCATACGACCCGCCGGTGGGTCGTACGTTCTCTCTTCTCCTGGGTCATACGAGCCGCCGGCGGGTCGTACAGGTCCTTTCTACCAGATCATACG
>CAJPEV010006278.1:0-10813 GCA_905338385.1 Darwinula stevensoni
AGCGTTTTGCGGATCGTACGTTAAGTTTTGAAAAATGTCCATTGAGATATGAAATAGGGCTTTAGCAATTGGGAAAAACTGTAAGATTTCAATCAGCGGCCCCATTAACGCTCTGCGCAGCAGCCCCTGACATTTTACGTCTTGCGCATTCCCCTTTCTCTCATTCACTGGGTGTTCACTCCTAAGATACGGACTTATACTGTATATCGAGCGGCACTTTTATACCTTATCGATTTCGACGATGTGCATATCGTCGAAGTCCATATCCACCTTTTCTTCATACAGGTGTATGAGTGTAATATACACTAGAGAAACGGGATTGTTACTTCGCGGCCTACACGGCGTCTTTCCGATCCAAGAGTTCCTGTTCCATACATGTGGGATCCCGCCGTTTCCGCCCTCGGGAGTCACTCTCCTTGTGAGAATGCATATCAATAAAAGGTGGAGATCCCTATAAATATATGATCTGATACTGAAATCATCCCGGCGAGGAGGTCATCCTTCCTTAAGGGATGCAATGGGACTCCAGGAGTAATACGCGGGGACGTTTCACACATCCCTGCTGGAAATTCCGTATCGGGAGCCGGGAGGTGTGCGTAGAATGCATCTCTCCCATTGTAGTATTATGGATGGCATGAAAAAATATTGTCTTATTTAGTTTGGTGGTGTCGAGGAAAAGTACTTGTTCGCCAAATAGGAGGCTCTGGGATCGATTCCCGGCCGCTCTATTGTTTTTCTTTCGTCATGCCACTTGCCCCCCCCCCCCCCCCCCCCCCCCCCCCCCTCCAGGGCTATTACGTTTTCGAGAATGGATACCGGCCACTTGCCCCCCCCCCCCCCCCCCCCTCCCCCTCCCTCCAGGGCTATTACGTTTTCGAGAATGGATCCGACAGCCGCAATGGCCAGAGGGAAGGTGCGAGCGAGAGGGAGAGAGTGCGTCATTTGAGACCTCGAGTTCTAAGGCTCAAAGGATGAAGCAGGCTCTAGACCGGCCCGTTTGCCAATCGAGTTTCAGGTCGAGTGCTGGTGGTGACGTGTGGGCACTTCTCCAGGTAGCATTCGGTATTGCGATATTCTTATTGGCCGAAAAGTGGCCTCATTACATGAAAATGGGAATAATTTTTGGACTTTTGATCCAGGAAGTATCGCTTCCTGTCATACGCTTACGATTGACAGACAAATTGAGTGGATTTTCACTCGTGAAAATCCATTCATCCATCTAAGAGGAGTTTCCCCGGAATGACACCCTGACACAGATTATCCTCTTACTCTCTGGATGAGATATGGCCGGGCATCGATTTCACACAACCCATCCCTATGATATAATCGTTTTTTCGGCGTATGGGGAAGTTTTCATGAGTTTCAGATTTCCCGACATAATGTCTTGCACGGTTTCCCATGCCAAAGACACGCTTCGCCATCCTGTCTGCTTGCACAGAATGCTCTTCATTTTCAACCGTTACGCCCAAAAATGTATTTCTGCGCAGATCTGCGAGGGTCCCTTCGTCTTTCTTTGGGGCAAATACGTCATCAGAGACCATGGAGTTCTCACGCTTAGAGGCCTAAGCGGGATACGGGCCGGCCATGTCAGCACAACACGATCCGCGGCTCGGAACAGCGAAGCTCGGTCGATTAAAGCGTTCCGCGTCGGACGCGGACCACGATTCGAGTCGGACCGATCGAGTTTCAACTCGGAAAAGTCTACCCGTGCAGGCCTCCGATTGGCGGAAAGACAGGATTGAACCCGTAGAAACCTCGCTTGAAGAGTACTTTTTGGTCTTTTGACCCAGTAAGTATCGCCTTCAGGCCATGAGCTTTCGATTGACACCTCCATTATTAAAATTCGTTCATCCGTTCAGGTGGAATTTCATGGAATGAAAGAATAACATGACAGAGTAGCCTCTTATTTCATCATTAAAATCAATTTAGAGGCCATAACTTGGAAAACTTATTCAAAACAAGTTGATTTTGCTAAAAGAAAGCTGCGAGTTAGTTATGCTAAACAAAAACTTGCAAATTGGAATGTGTTGCCATTAGCCAAGTACACCCTAAAATAAAGTGAGCGTCTTCAGTCACCTAATCGCTTTTTCTTTCCCACGTTGTATAGCAAATAGGGAAGCTCCAAAGTCCAGAATTTCTTCCAACATACGATCCATCGCAAATATGCTAGAATTACCGTTCCTGTCCTGGCAGCGACACAACTTCGCATGGATCAATGACATACAGGGTGGGACAGAAGTAAGGATTCAGTTTAAAATGTGGCTTTCGAACGGTTGCTTGCATTTTCACGAAACAACCTGTGTTGGGTAACCATATCCATCTGCAACACTGACCTCACATGAGGGAACATGGCGGATGCATGCAAAAATGCCGATTGCACGAAGAGTTAGATGTGAAATTACATTTCTTGACACACAATGCTACAGAGGTACAAAGGCGAATGCGAAAGGAATTTGAAGAGCCACCAAGTCCAAGTCAGCACGACTTATTTCATTTTTACTGGACATCATTCGCTCCTCAACCTGATGGACACGGCAGGACATTAGCTTCATTTTACTCCCTAACGCATGTTCTTTGGTGAAAGTACATGTACTGGTTTCTATGTAATAACGTTTTAATGTGAGTCATTACTTTTGGCCCACCCTGTATAGTAAAATCTCTATTTGATCGTAGTCACCAGGGAGGGATGTTTCTCTTTTCACGCTAAAGAAATAATAATAATAATAATAATAATAATAATAATATTTATTCCATCACTCTTTCAAGACCAATTGGTCCGTTGAGTTCGTCATATCTGAAAAACTACAAATATACATACTCTCATAAAGAGGCAGAAGGTGAAGAGAAAAATAGATAAATGTATAAACAGAAATAGATAAAATAAAATAAGTAAGAAAGTAAATAGAAAACTGCCTTCGGAAGGCTGTATGATTGAGTTGTCGAATTGACCTGGGGATAGAATTGAAGTAATGCGGCCCCCAAGAGAAGATTAGTCTACTAGCCAGGGCGGATGAATCAATTGAACGGTGGTAGTCGTTTTTACTTCGGGTGTCGTAGGAATGGACGCCTGCATTTGAGATGGCTTCGTTTTTAGAGACAATAGCATGGAAATAGACACTAGTGTGAAAGAGAACCAAGCTGGGGAAGGTAAGGAATTTGAGTTTAGGGAAGAGAGGGCGACATGTGGGAGGGGGATTCATATGATTTACGATATTCATATGATGTGATAATTATCCCTATAAAACAGGGAAAAGTGCCGATGAATGTAAGGGCGAAGATTCCACCCCATCGAGGAAGTAATCTTTCTTTTCAGCAGGATGAAAGGGGACTCCAAGTGTTGTATGTGGGGGACACGTAAAGAATGGGAAAGAGGAGCTACTGCCTATACCACGTAGGGATGAGCGTCTTCCAAGGGTCGGCAAGTTTCCTTTACTGCGTCCAGGGCGGAGCACACATCCACGTGACACATGTCACATACATGTCCATTCCACGAGCATGTAAAATTTTGCCTCATCGTTTCCCTGTGGCAAAAATAAGTACGTCAGGTAATCATTCCATTCGTGAATACCTACCACTCACTCGAATGAGAGGATTTTTGGAGTGGTAGTGTACGAGGGGCATGCGTAACCAACACGTCATAACTTGTTACTCCTTTCAGATGAAATAAGAGTCAGTTTTTTTTTAATGGTACTATAAAATCTTTTCTTACGATGAAACCAACAATTGAAGACTCATTTTCTACGTATCAAATGAATTAGTGCATTCCTCTTACCGTTTTCAAAGGCGAAGATGAGAATTGCTTTGCTACATGTCCTCTCTTCAACGGAGGAAAATTGATCCACTCGACTATAAAAGTCGAGTTTCCCATAAACACTATCTTGCATACCTCATGATCAAGCCGTGGTGAAGAGGGTGCTGTAAAACATATTCTTCCTCAACGATAGGAAAATAACTTGTGGACATTAGGGTGAAAGCATAATGTATTTTCCCTTGAATTCCAATGTTATCAACGCTAATAAACAATCGCACCAGATGCAGACTCGTCATGATCCGAATATCGCCATGACTCTTCTTAATGTCGCAAGAGACCGTGGAAGAGTGGCAGGTCCGATGTAAAGTGGGAGAATATCAAATGGTGTACAGTCGTCCCTCGCCACTTCGCGCTTCGACTTTCGCGGCTTCACTCTATCGCGGTTTTTTCAAAGATATTCATTAAAAAGTTGATCGAGACAGTGAAAATGAAATGGGCTCTAATAATGTTAAAACCCGTATTTAGAAGGTCGTAAACAGGTTTTCTATGCTCTAACTACGAAAATGTTCGATTTATAAATAAAGAATCCTACTTCGCGGAAATTCACTTATCGCGGTAGAGTCTGGAACTGATTAACCGCGATAAACGGGGGCCGAATGTACACCCTTTCCACATGAGTCCTTAAGAAGCGTTCCAGGACCTCCCTTGCTCACACACCAAGAAAGACTATATGGGAAGGCAAGAGAGGACCAAAGAATTTTAACTAAAACATGCCTTACCTTAAATCGATAATGTAGTAAAGTATCCTTTATAATACTTTTAAAATTCATTTTTTCCAGTTCAACGCGACAAGCAATGAATAAAAGAAGCTGGATAATGAAAGTGAACAAGATCTGGTGGTGGATTGAAAGATCATTTGGATAGTCTTGATGAGTTCTCTAATACACAGGGTGGGCCAAAAAAAAAACCAAATCTATCATATTTTGGTAAGCTGTCAATCTGATTGTATGTAACCGATTTTGATTACATTTGGTATACAAATAGGGTGACTCAATTAGAGTTTGTGTGCCACGTTTCAAATAAAAATTCCAAAGTGTTCATTTTTTCTTTCAGCTTTAAAATTCTCACAACTGACAAAACAAAGCAAGGAAACACAACAAAAACACATGCACAAATACCGAACATGAAATCACACAATTTCGTTTAGGGACATACATTTCAACTGAAAAGGTGATCAATGTGCCCTCCGTTCTGTGGAACGCAAACCTGTAGTCCGGGACACCAGAGATTAATGGCTCGGTCAATAAACCTTTGAGGCAGTGCCTCCCAAGCTTCTTTTGTAGCATCATGCTGGGATGGAAGATCAATAAATTTGGACCTCCGTTTCATCCTGACCTCAGGGTTGTATCAATATTTTCGACAGCACATTTTGTTGGTGGTCATTGGAATATGATTACAACTCCTATACTTTTAAAGCCAGATGGCTGAAATTTGGCATACAATTTGATTGATTGATATATTTGTGTGTTCTCAAAATACATGGGAAATGTCTATGGAAATTCAGGCATGATAACATGACATTCAGGCGCAACTTGCGGTTTTGTCAGCACCAATGAATGAAACGTAACACAGCATTATCTGTGGAGAGTCATTAGGTCATGATCCCACCCCAAGTCAAAAGCTGGCCAGGAGTCGAATTCATGTATTCGTATTCATTCGTATTTAAAACTTCGTTTACGGAAATGTCCATTAGGATACCCATAAGAATGTCCAGGAATCCTACTGTATTCAATTGAGGAGTGAAACATTGTTTACTTATGTATTCATGAGGAAAGCCTGAAGCGGAAAACAGTAGTGTACTGAGAAATGAAAGATATTTGATCGCTCAAAATGATACTGAACTTCTCACCAGATTGTGACCTGGTGACAAGTTGAGGAAATTTTTTCCAAATTGGAGTCATTCACCAAACTCTTACTCGTATTTGTGGAAATAAAAGTATGATAACACCATAGAGAGTGCATAAATGGAGGAGCCTCCCCTATGGCGCTGCCGCCACCTTGACAAATTCACTGGAAATCACGGTATATACCACTTTCACTCATCCTTTCATTTGGCCTATGACCGAAAAAGTCAGACTTGTAGACGTCGCGCGTTAGGCTAAGGTAGTAGAGGCTTAGGCCTGAGCGGCCGAAATGTCCATGGCAGTGAAAGTGATGAAGTCATGCGAGTCAGGAGTTGATAGCAGACACATGATGGAAAGGGGGAGGCCAAAAGAGGCAACTTGGCCCGGGCTATATGCCTAGGGACCTCCACGCCAGGACCCGATCAATCACGTTATTCATTCCCACGTCCTGGACCGTCCCAAGATGGGGGGAGCACTTATAACTCGAGGCATCGAAGGCCCTCTCCAGAGACATCTATATACACTGTATGGATTGCACCATCCCGGGTGTTGGTATCACCAAATTTGCATTAACCCGCAACAAAAATAAATCCTTAGCATCAAATTTATGAATATGTGCTGCATATGCAACCCTATATACCCAACCCCTCAAAGCATATCCATATGTTTTGGGGGCCTCCGGGGGGAATCTGTATAACTACTGTAGTCTACTTGCCTTGTGTGCTTGTGTATGGGAGTTAAGTACGGCGCTGACATCCAGTTTCTGTGTTCTACGTAATAGGTGCCATGGTAACTAGAAAGTTACAGGGCATTGAAAGTAAGGAGACGCCTTTATTGCCTGCAGTGACGGCAACGTCACAAGGGAAGATGTTTGGGAAAGAACACAAGAATATCTCATCAGAAAACCGGAGCATTGGGAGAACAAGACTCTCCTGAGTAGCGAGAGCTCTAAATTTGAATGCACATACCCTGTTTGTTTGGAAATGCCAGTCTTGATTCATTCACTAGGAGTGCTAATTTACAGCTGGGATAGTCTCTGTCTTCTGCCTGTAGGCCCGATAAAAGTAAACTTTTATTCTTTTGACATGAAATGGGACTATGTTTTTATGCAAACTCAATAAAATTAGGTAGTCATTTCACAGTATCTGGTGAAAATACTGAGGAAGAGTTTGGTGTAAGAGTAATTAAATCTGGTGATGATATCAATTGGTGATAGTAATAATAATTTGGGATGTGAATTCCTTGAGACACCTAATACATTCTTGGGATGAATCATTGCCTATTCGTGACAGTCAATATTATATAGTGATGAATTAAATATTAACATTAATGATGTAGCTGGTCCATTTTTTATGTACCCTCTGCAGTGTCCCTTTCTCGGTGTCTTCCATTCTTCCATTACCTTTCAATTTGCTCGTGGACCATTACAAATTGAGATTGCACTATTAGTATTTCATGCAGAAATTAGCCCTTGGTTGTAGAGATTTTGTGAACATCGTAAACGTACATATAATTATGAATTTTCCCCAATACATCATTGTGACGTTTCCTTCTCCAAGTTACAAGCGCTTGAGGTGAAAAATCATTTTGATATTCATAAATATTGTTCCTGCTATTGGTGGGAATGCCAGAGGCCATTGGCCTCATATTAGGATCGTGAAATAAGAACTCCCAGGCGCATCTTTCCTATTCAAAGGACTTCTGTAGTACTTCATTAAGGTTAATTTTTAGATTTCGCATCAAGTATGCTGCAGATGACTGAAAATATCTAAAAAACCACTGCCTCGGATACATAAGCTCTTGCAAAAGAACTTGCTGTCATCATTTTCAGCAGACAAATCCTTGCGACCCACTGCCTACCAGACAAACCATCAAATGCCTGCAAAGGAAACCAGACGGACCAACTGGTCCGAGGTACACTTCCTGCAACGGAAGCCGGCCTGCGCTGCGTGGAGGATGCCGTTACTCTCTAGAAAAGATGCTAGCCTCTCAGTTATTATTCTTTCTAGGGTCTTGCCCAGGACACTGAGTAGGCTAATGGGCCGGTAGGAAGAGGGTTTACTTAAATCTTTGTCCGGCTTAGGGATCATTGCTACTAAAGCTTCCTTCCAGGCTGGAGGAAAGTATCTGTACTTGAGGCAAGAGTTATGAAGTTCAGCAAGGAGTTCAAAAATTTAAAGGTGCCTTTCTGAAGAGCTTTATTATAGATCTTGTCAGGGCCAGGGGTTTTATTAGGTAGAGGAAGAACGGAACTCCTTGTACCTGCAGAATTTATGGAGACCAGATTCCAGGGGCAAGCGGACATAATGCAGAAAGTTCACCACGCTCTGCGTGAAAAGTGCAACGACGATGCGAAATAGCTGAAAAAGTCTCGCTTGGCAAGCTGAACACGAATATGTACCATCATTTGTAGTCTTTTCCTTATTTCTCCTTTTTTGTTAATTTAGAAAAACCGTTTTTCTATATCCTGCTTTTCTCAGAAAATAAATGGACCATGCGTCAAGAATTACGCTAACATTTCCTACATTTACAGGAAGTCGTCTATGTAATTCACACAACTTTTTACTGTACTTGAGAATAGTGATTCTTCATTTTCTTACCATAGTTATTTTCTTTAGAAAGATATAATTTTCAACTAAGGAATGCCCATCTTTTAGTGCGGTTCCAGAAGGAAATTTGAACTTCAAAGTCGCATCCAACGGATTTAGGCCCACGGTGGTCGACGACCGAATTTCCCAAGTGAGGAAATTAGAGTGCTCGTCGAAGAAATCGAGCGAATGATGACATCTGCAACCATTCAGATCCAAATCAATATGGCAACCAAAAAGGCACCTCAACGACGCACTACCTCCTCAACTTTCTCCACTTCATCCACCAGAATATTGACAAGGGACAAGCCGTTACGGCAGTGTTCATTGATTACAGCAAAGCTTTCGACCGGATCAGCCACACCTGCCTAATNTTGAACTCCTTGACTAATACACGCTCATTTTACTCATCTTCTAGTGACGTTGAAACCTCTTCTTGTCTCCTTCTGTTTTTGACTTTGGGACGCAATTTGCTTCGCACAATGTCTCAATAAAAAAAAGAATAATGTCTTGCTGGGGAAATTCGGCTCTAGCGTCACGACAAAAATGAACTTATGAAGATGGGATTTTTGTGGCTACGGTAGTGAGCTCTGTCTCCTCTGTGCGGCGATCTGCCGAAGAGGTGAAAAGAAATTAATGGTTTTTAAGTCAAGTGCTAAGACTAAAGGAGCGCAGTTTCTTCGGGAGACAAGGAAGACTGAGGGTGGAGCACCACCTTCCCCACTGCCCTGACTTATAACAAATAATTATAGCAATAATTGTAGAAGCGAGCGTTGCTGGAGTGGTATCGTCTTTCTTCGGTGGCACCGGATATACCAGCCAGCAAGAACCTTCACTGTCAATTTTTAAAGAGTGATAGCCAAAGAACATGAGTATACTTATTTATATGTAATGTGTGCATGTATATATTTTATTATATCTTGGTATGTCCAGACGTTCCTTCACCAGATCACGACTTAATAAAATGAGGCATGATAAACTTACTGGATTACTTATTTTTATATCCCTAGTTCAATCCGGAAAGGATATTCAAGATATTAAAGTCCAATCGCGAAGTGACACAACGGCTCGCTCATCCAGGGAGAAGAGGAGGAGGAGGAGAAGGGGATGTCACCCGAGGTACTTTCATTCCATCCTATAGACGCGAAACGCAAGACACCCCCTCAACGAGTACTGAAACGCTATCGAACGGAAAAATCCTATGAATAACGGGTCTTCTGCAGAAGCCATGATGGACTTCCAGCAATACATTTTGAGGGAACTGCGGCACATCTCTGCTACGCACCCAGCCATCGCAAATTCCTTGGAAAAACTGGCAGCCACTCAAGAGCAGCTTCTTCCCTTCAAACAGATGAAGCACCAAACGTTATTTGGATCTCTTCCAACAGGAGAGCAACCCGGACTGACCTTTCTCCATTAAGCTGTGATCAACTTTTGCCCAACCAGGAATTCCACTTAACAATACTTGTGCCATTTCTCGTTAATCGAGATTGCATTGCATTTCCTGCATATATTCTCCCACTTCAAGTTTTAAACTTTCTTTGCACAGTAACACTTAAAAAATTATTTTCAGATCCCATATCTCCATGAATCCCGAAAGTGCATTAGAATCCGTCGAGGGGGAGACATTATGCATGTGTCAAAAAAAAATACAGAGGCATGATTGAGGCTGGAATTTTGTACTATTGAACCATAGATCATCAATCTATTTTAAGACCATATAGAGCAGTGGTCGGTAACCTTCGCCCCGCGGAAGCTTTTCCTCCGTCCCGCGAAGACCCGGTTATCGCACATTACGATCCGACATAAATATTTTAATTTTCATGATGTCCATTGACACTTGATGGGTGCGGGCCCGCGAACCACAGAGCTAAGAAATAGAACTGGAGATGGCGCACAATACAATGGTTTTGGGGTAATTGGAAGCCATCTTAGTTGGGTCTGTGGTGGTTCTTCTCCCTTCACTACAATGGGATTTTCATAATTTTTCATCCCAGTTTTCTTGCTGCCGTGATCATGATGGCAGGCAGTCATGGTACTGGAGGCCTAATAATTCTGGGGGAGTATCATAAGGCTGATACTCTGAACTCTTCATGTGGGCTAGTCTCCTATTTCTCGAGTGGGCCTCCAAGTTCCAGGCCTGAGATTGCTGGGCCTACTAAGGCGATAACGTTACGCCGCCCTTGCATCATCACAGTCGACATATTTTACAGCAAGTCTAAGGCATGAAGTCAAACGAACTTCGAGTCAACGTTCAAAGGTAAACATAGGCTAAAGGCAACAAGGGCGACCACGAGGTGCATTGTAGAGGTGTTGGCGGGCATTGGCAGGGCATACTTCCGTATTCAGAAGGGCTGCTCCAGTGTTCCCGCGGTACCTGCTCCATTACTCGGCCGATGCTCACCGCAGGCCCGCTTTAGCCTAGACCCAAGCAATATGGCTTGAAAATGCACCCGTTTTCCCTATGCTACTCCTATGGCCGCGCCATCTCCAGTTCTTTTTCTTAGCTCAGTGCCGCGAACGTGCAGCATTTTGTCATCCTGCTCCCCGTGAAATCCAGTTGCCGACCA
>CAJPEV010006279.1:0-10808 GCA_905338385.1 Darwinula stevensoni
ATTTTTGCCATTTTCATAATTTTAAAAGGAAAAAATTATAATTTTTGCAATTTAAAAAGGATAAAATTATGATTTTTTAAAAACCGTCAGCTAAAGCAGACGGCAAAGCACAATCATACATAGAAAATCATTCATAACCAACAACTAATAACCAATTTTTGCCATTTTAATAATTTTAAAAGGAAAAAATTACAAAAATCGTAATTTAAAAGAGAAAAAATTATGATTTTTATAATAATATACAAAGAAGCGTTGCGATGCCATGTAAATAAAATAAGAAAATATTTTTAGAAAATGGTGGTAATATTTACGTGTTTTATGTCCAAATAAACTTGATGTAGATGCTGAAAATCATTATCTGTGGTGATAAGTGGAACATCAAGAGCGGCTGCAGTAGCTGCAATCCATAAGTCATTTTTTCCCATATTTCGAGCGGTGCAAGGTAGATTTTTTGTTTTTGATTTACCTTGACTGAACGTATCTATTTCTGCGTAATAATCGAATATATCTTCCGCATTAATGTCTGCTTTCAGAAGCTGCTCTAAAAAATCGTTCATGTAAGCCAATCTTTTGCGTCCCCAATCATTACGCAAAGCAATGGACTTCAACTCTCCAATGCTCACTATGGAAATAATTGCTGTATTGGGAGCATTAAGTGGGTTGTAAAGTCTGTCAATATAATCTATAATTTTGGGTTCATTTCTCAAATAAAGCAATATAATATTTGTATCAAGCAAAAAATCCATTATTTCAAAATTTTGATTGAGTTAACAACAGTTCTATTGGCTCTTGAATGTTGATATGGCATATAGCTTCATTAATTTTGTCACGGTTTACGCCTTGATAATTTTGCTCTTTTTTCAAATCTGCTATGGTTATTTTTTTCCTGGCAGGCTTAAATCGCCTATTTTTTATGGCATTATCTTGAGCGATTTGCTCCATTAAGTCTTTGATTTGCAATAATACTTGCTCATTTTTGACGTGTGTAATATCTTCAATAATGGCATATTTCAAAGCTTCTATAGTCATATTTTATAAATATTTTTTAAATTTAAACGGAAATGCTTTACACAAAAATACAATAAAAAATAATGACTTTTTTGGATATTTTGGGAAATCATTCATTCCGCTGCTCTTGGTGTTCAAAAAAAACAGCTCGCGCCTATACCTCGCGGATTTTTAAAACCCGCGAGGTATAGGCGCATTGTTTGGTTTATATCCGCGTAAGGTGAGACCTCTAAAAAAGAGATATTTTTGCCATTTTCATAATTTTCTTCTTTTAAAATTATAAAAATTGTAATTTTAAAAGAAGAAAATTATGATTTCTTAAAAGCCGTCAGCTAAAGCAGACGGCAAAGCACAATCATACATAGAAAATCATTTATAACTCATAACTCACAACTCATTTTTGCCATTTTCATAATTTCAAAAGGATAAAATTATAAAAATTGTGATTTAAAAAGAAGGAAATTATGATTTTTATAATTCACAACCAACAATTAAAAAATGGGTCTGACACGAATTGACACAAATTTTTACGAATTTTATAACCCGTAATTTAAAAATTCGTGTAATTCGTGAAAATTCGTGTCTAAAAAAATAGGTCTGACACGAAGTTGACACAAATTTTTACGAATTTTATAACTCATAAATTTTTAAGGACGCAAACCGTTCAATGCTTTTGTTTTATGCCAAAAATTGGCAAAATATTATCTATTTTTCTAAAAATTTACATTTTGTTGGCGGTTGTAAAAATTCGATTCCAATTGATGCCATTGCCAATATTGGCGTTTTTAGTTGAAAACCAAATAAATAATGGTTTGCCTACAACATGGTCGAATGGCACATAACCCCACACCCGTGCATCCTCTGAATTATGCCGATTATCACCCATCATCCAGTAATAATCTTGTTGAAACGTATATTGAGCTGCTTCTTGCCCGTTGATATAGACTTTTCCATCTTTTTCTTCGTATTTATTATTTTCATAAACACTAATTACCCGTTGATAAAACACCCTATTTTCGGGCGTAAGTGCCACTGTAACGCCTTTTTTGGGAATATAAACGGGTCCATAATTATCGACTGACCAATTCGGAAAACGGGCTGGGTCGTTGGGAAATAAATTTCTTGAATCTGGTTTGTGCATAATGGTATCAATAGCCACTCCATTCACTTGACTTACTTTTGTTACTTGCTCGCTGTTCAGAAAATAATAACCTTTAGGCAACTCTTTAGTATCTTGCAAATTTACGCCCCATTCTTCTAACCGCGTAGCACTAATATTTCCCTTCAAAAAATACAAATATTGCATTTTGGAAGGATTTTGTGCGGCTTTCCAACCACTTCCGTCATTTAGGTATAATTGTCGATTCACAACCTTGATGCTGTCGCCTGCTACGGCAACACAACGTTTGATATAATGGTCTTTTTTATCTACTGGTCTGACAACCAAATCATTACGTAATTTGAATACTTTTTCTGCACCCGCATTTCTAATCTGAATAACACTATAACTTCGAGACGGGTCGATATAAACACTATCGCCGACAGGCCAGTTGAATACGACTGGGTCGTTGCGTTCTATTTTTTGGAGCGCAGGTAATCGAAAGTAAGGCAAATTTGGTTTGGATAGATAGGACTCACCGTTTACGACAGGAAGACGATTGTGTAATAAAGGAATTTGAAGCACTGTCATTGGTGTGCGAATACCATAATGTGCTTTGCTAACAAACAAAAAATCGCCTACTAAAAGCGACCCTTCCATCGAAGAAGTCGGGATAACATACGCCTCTATCAAAAACATACGGATAAAAGCTGCCGCAAAAACAGCAAAAACTACTGCTTCTACCCACTCGCGCATCGCTCCCTTTTTGTAAGGATTATTTGCCTCTAATTTTTTGAGCTGATATGAGTCATTTTTTTCACGAGCTGTTTCTATTTGTTGCATATAGCTTTTTTCGAGCGTAATTGTTGGTCCCAAGTATTTATCATTTGCATTGCTACCAATCATAAAATTGATAATGGGCGGATAAATGACCGCTAACGCACTATGCCAAAATTGAAACTTACCAAATGAACGCACCAAATCAACGCACATACCTGCAAATACAAAAATATTAACTATTGGAAATAGCAGCCAAAGTGCATAAGCCGAAGGACGACCTATAAGTTTGCACCACACCATAAAGTTTAGCCCAGGTATCAACGCTTTTGAGCCCACTTCACCTGCTTTCTCAAATAACTTGTAAAGGCTGATACTCAATAAGATATACAATACGATAAGATAAATCAGAATACTCACGTCTTTTTTTAAGATTAAATGATGAAAAGATTAGAAATAAAGCACAAATATAAAATAAAATGGCGTGTCATTACTTTTATCATGGACAAAACCGTCATTTCTTTCGATAAACGACAGATAAACGCGTATTCTGTATCTCAAAAACACAAATCATTATTTTTTCAATTAAAATTCATACCTTTGTGCGTTTTATCACTCCAAACAATTTAAGAGAAAAAAATTAAATGTTAGAAACTCAAGAAGAAAATTTTTCGGCAGACAACAGTAGCGAAGACGATTTGTTTGAGCATTTCCGCATCGTCGCGGATATGAAGCAGTCCTTAATCCGTATTGACAAATTTTTGATGGATAGAGTGGAGCGCAGGTCACGTAGCAAAATTCAAGATGCGATTCGGGCAGGCTCTATCCTCGTCAATGACCACGAAATAAAGCCCAATTATAAAATTCGTCCAGGCGACAATGTGACGTTGGTGTTGCCACAGTTGCCTAATGATGGTTATCTTGAGCCTGAAGATTTGCCCCTCAATATTGTTTATGAAGATGATGATATAATGGTAATTAATAAGGTGGCTGGTATGGTGGTGCATCCTGGCTTGGGCAATCATAAAGGCACATTGGTCAATGCTTTAGCCTATCATTTTCAAGATAAAACATTGCCTGTCAATGTACATAACGAAACGGAAGTTTATCCCGGTTTGGTGCATCGCATTGACAAAGATACGTCGGGGCTAATGGTGATTGCAAAGTCTGATTTTTCAATGGCTCATTTGGCGCGTCAGTTTTTCGATCATTCTATCGAACGGGTTTATCATGCGTTGGTATGGGGCGATTTGGAACATGACAGCGGCACAATTACTGGCAATTTGGGCAGAAATCCAAGCAATCGAATGCAAATTATCGTTTATCCAGAAGGCGAAGAAGGCGGAAAACATGCGGTAACACACTATCGTGTTTTGGAACGTTTTTATTATGTTACTTTAGTGGAATGCAAACTCGAAACAGGACGTACCCATCAGATACGGGCGCACATGAGGCATCTTGGGCATCCGTTATTTAGCGATGACCGTTATGGTGGTGCGCAAATTTTGAAAGGCACTATTTTTACAAAATATAAACAATTTGTGGATAATTGTTTTAAAATCATGCCAAGGCAAGCTTTACACGCCAGAACATTGGGCTTCGAACATCCAACCAAAGGACAACGAATGTTCTTTGAATCAGAGCTACCAGATGATTTTACACAAGTTTTGGAAAAATGGCGCACTTATCTTGCTTCGCGCAAAGAGCTAATGGATATTTAATTGACTTGGGCTGGCAATACGGGTACTTTTTTCTCTGGCTTAGGTGTAGTAGTTGTTGGTACTTGAACAAATGGCGGCAATATTGGCTTTTCGTAAGGTGCTTCGGGTAATAAACGTGTTTTAAACATTTTTTCTTCCTTTGCTTTGCGCTCAGGAGATTCGATGTGCCCACGAAGATATTTTTCTATCATCAAACTTGCAATTGGCACTGCAAAGTCTGAACCCCATCCACCAAACTCAACATATACTGCAATCGCAATTTTAGGATTCTCTTTCGGTGCGAATGCAAAGAAAACAGAATGGTCTTTATCAGGGTCTTGGTGATTTTGCGCCGTACCTGTTTTTCCACAAATCGAAATATCAGGGACGAAACCGCCTCGGGCAGTGCCTGCTTGTACCACGCGCTCCATACCCTCGACAACAGGATAGAAATATTTTTGGTCGATTCGGGTCAAGTGTTTTTGGCGATATTTTTCAGGGATTTTGCCGCCATCTTTAAAGCCTTTTGCCAAATGTGGCGTGTAAAAATAGCCTTTGTTGCCAATGGCTGCCGCCAAATTTGCAATTTGAAGCGTAGTCAATTGCAATTCGCCTTGCCCAATACCTAGCGAAATGATAGTTTGCGCACGCCAACTACCTAATGCTTTCGGATAAATTTTGTCATAATAAGCAGCAGAAGGAATATTGCCACCCTGCTCGCTCGGAAAATCAATACCCAATTTTCTACCCAAGCCAAAGTCTTGAAGATGCCGATAAAAAGTGTCTAAACCTGGTTGGGGATTAGTATAGCCATATTTGTCTACGATAGATTTAAAAGCAGTACAAAAATAAGCATTGCAAGAGTGTTGAATCGCACCGACCAAATTACCTACGCCTGGGTGATGATGGCATTTGACCACCTTGCTCGCACTCAAACGATAACCACCACGACACCCGACCGAATAATCTACGCCCCAAGTGCCTTCTTGCAAGCCGACTAACGCTACCAACGTTTTAAAAACAGATCCCGGCGGATAAATACCCATAACTGGACGAGGAAAAAGCGGCTTGCTGGGGTCGCCATTGAGCTGTATATAAGCCTCCCCACGCCGACGGTCAACTGTTAACAAATTTGGGTCATAAGTCGGCGCACTAATAAGGGTTAAAATTTCGCCTGTACTGGGTTCAATAGCTACAATACCACCCGACTTGCCGCGCATCAATTTTTCGCCATATTCTTGGAGGTCGGCATCAATAGAAGAAATCAAATCGCGTCCCGAAATCGCTGCCGAATCTAATTCTCCATTTTTATAAGAACCCACCATACGCCCCAAATTGTCTTTAAGCAAATATTGAAAGCCTTTTTTGCCTCGCAAATCTTCTTCATATGCTTTTTCTAAACCATTTGCCCCGATATAATCGCCAATTGTATATTTCCCATTCGAGCGGTCAATTTGCTCTGGGTCAACTTCTTTGATGTAGCCCAATAACTGCCCACCACACTCATAAGGATAACTTCGTGCGTTGCGCAACTGCATCGAAAATCCTGGAAATTCGAATAAATGCTCCTGAAAACGCGCATACACTTCGGGCGCGATACGCGTCAAAAAAGGAAATGGTATAGATTTAGAATAACGCCCGCTTTTCCAATCCTTGGTCATATTTTGTACAAAAATAGAATCGGTAATCCCCAATAAACGACACAATTTGGCGGTATCCATGCGCGCGCTAAGTTGTTTGTATGTTACCATAATGTCGTACATCGCGCTATTGTTAATCAATAATTTGCCATTTCTGTCATAAATCAAGCCTCGCGGTGGATATAAAGTATATTTGTCAATGGCAGTCGCGCTGGCTTTTTCTCGATAAGAAGTATCAATTAATTGCAGCTGAGCAGCCCTAAATACTAAGATAATTGCAGCCACTACAAATACAATTTGGATAACATATTGTCGGTCTTTATATAAATCTTTTACAGCCAAGTTAAAATCAGATAATTAATGATACCAATATAAAAACTTAGGTCACAACATTTTGGCAAAGGTACAGCCATTTTTCAAATATTTTGACCCTAATGTTGCTCTAAATTTAGCAGAACTTATTGCGCCTTACAGCAATTTACCGCATCTTTGCCAATCGAAGTTTTCATCTCTTATAAAACGATAATTAGAATAGCTATGTTCAAAACGAATAAAGTTTTTGCTTATTTTCTCTCCTTTATTGCCATTTTTACTTTTTCTTCTTGCGAAAAAGAAAGCATAACAACTGAAGAAAATATTTTTACCCCAATTCATAATTATTTGTTGGGCAACCCTACTAATGCCACAACACAAGTCAGCAATCCTGATAATTATTTAATCGAAAAAAAACAATATGTTTTGTCTTACAATAATACTCGAGGTACTGCCAATTGGGTCAGTTGGTATTTAAGTGACCAGTGGAATGGCTCGGCAGAACGACAAAATAATTTTCGCCCTGACACAGATTTGCCAACAGGCTTCTTTCGAGCGGTAACTTCTGATTACACCAATACTGGGTTTGATAGAGGGCATCTTTGCCCTTCGGCTGACCGCGACTTGAGCGAAGAAGATAATGCTGCTACTTTTTTTATGTCTAATATTATTCCTCAAGCTCCTCACGTAAATCAAGGCAACTGGGCAAAGCTCGAAAATTATTCGAGGGACTTGGTCGATAATGGCAGTGAATTATACATCATCGCAGGTGCTTATGGCATCGGCGGCACTGGCAACAATGGCGGACGTACCAAAACCATCGCTAATGGAAATATTACTGTGCCTGCACAAATTTGGAAAATTATTGTTATTTTGCCCAAAGGCGCTAACGATGTGAGCAGAGTTGGTACTTACACGCGCGTTATCGCGGTTGATATTCCAAATAAAAATAGTGCTAATGACAAAGAATGGAGCGAATATCGCACAAGCGTGCGCGCCATAGAAAACGCAACAGGCTACGATTTTCTGTCAAAAGTGCCTACTTCTATCCAAAATGTGATAGAAACACAAGTTGATGCACTAGAAATAAAATAAAACATGGATAACAATAATCTTTCCCCTACCGAACTTACGCCTGAGCGTTTTACAGGAATAAAAGTAAGCGAGCCTAAAACGAATACAGTCGGTATTGATGCTGTTCGTTCTACCATTGTGCAAGTATCAAAATGGATGAACCCAGGCGAAGCCATCAAAACCATGTTTAAAATCAACCAAAAAGGCGGGTTTGATTGCCCCGGCTGCGCATGGCCCGACCCCGACGACGACCGCTCTTCGTTGGGCGAATATTGCGAAAATGGCATGAAAGCAATCGCAGAAGAAGCCAGTAAAAAACGATTAACGACCGATTTTTTTCGTAAAAATTCAATACAAACTATTGCTGCCCTAACTGATTTTGAAATCGGAAAAAGTGGACGGCTCACCGAGCCGCTTTTGTTGAATCCAGGAAAACAACATTATGAGCCTGTTTCGTGGGAGAAAGCATTCCATCTTATAGCTCAAAATTTGAATGCGCTGAACTCGCCCGACGAGGCTATTTTTTATACTTCGGGCAGAGCCAGCAATGAAGCTGCTTTTTTGTACCAGCTTTTCGTGCGCGAACTTGGTACAAATAATCTTCCCGATTGCTCCAATATGTGTCACGAATCAAGTGGAAAAGGACTTTCAGCAACCCTAGGTTTGGGTAAAGGTTCGGTGACATTACAGGATATTCACCTTGCGGAACTCGTCATTGTGATGGGGCAAAACCCTGGCACCAATCACCCACGTATGCTTTCTGCACTCGAAAAGTGTAAGGAAAATGGAGGAACGATTGTTGCGGTCAATCCTTTGCCTGAGGCCGGTTTATTGCAGTTTACCAATCCTCAAAGTCCTACAAAATTGTTGCGAGGTGGGATAAAACTTGCCGACTTGTTTCTCCAAATAAGAATTAACAGCGATGTAGCATTACTCAAAGCGATAATGTTGATTATGCTTGAAGCAGAACGGGCTAGCCCAAATAGTGTGTTTGACCATGATTTTATAAAAAATAAAACCATTAGTTTTGAGGTATTTATAGAAGATTTAGAAAAACAAAATTTTGATGATTTGGTTGCGCTCACAGGTATTGATCCTGATTTGGTGCGCCAAGCTGCTCAACTTTGCATCAAAAAGAAAAAAATTATTATCTGTTGGGCAATGGGCTTAACTCAACATAAAAATGCGGTTGGAAATATTCAAGAAATAGTAAATTTATTGTTATTGCGAGGAGCTATTGGCATAACTGGTGCTGGCACTTGCCCTGTGCGTGGGCACTCCAATGTGCAAGGCGATAGAACAATGGGCATTTGGGAAGCACCGCCCCCACAATTTTTAGATAAATTAAAATCTATTTTTGGTTTTGAGCCTCCGCGAAAGCATGGTTACGATGTGGTTGCTGCCATTCGTGCCATGTATGAAGGCAAAACTAAGGTCTTTTTCGCACTTGGAGGCAATTTTCTTTCAGCATCGCCTGACACCACATACACCGCGGCAGCTTTGCGGCAGTGCGATTTGACTGTCCATGTTTCTACCAAATTGAACCGTAGCCATTTGGTGCATGGCAAAACCGCCTTAATTTTGCCATGCTTGGGGCGCACAGAAATCGACCAGCAAAAAGACGGCGAACAATTTGTCAGTACCGAAAATTCGATGAGTGTAGTACAGGCTTCGCGGGGTGTTTTGCAGCCTTGTTCCACTAAACTAAAAAGCGAAGTAGCTATTGTTTGCGAAATGGCTAAAACCACATTAGGGCTGCGTAGCCACATTGACTGGGACGCAATGCAAGAAAATTATGATAATATCCGCGATTTAATCAAAAAAGTGATTGCTGGTTTTGAAGATTATGAGCAGCGCGTTCGTCAGCCTGAAGGATTTTATCTGCCCAACCCACCCAATAAGCAGCAATTTCCAACACCGACTGGCAAAGCTCATTTTACGGTCAATAATGTTTCAAGATGGGCATTAGCAGATGGAGAGTATCTAATGATGACGATTCGCTCACATGACCAATTTAATACAACAATTTATGGCTTAGATGACCGCTATCGGGGCATTTATAACGAAAGGCGTATTATTTTGATGAATGAGAAAGATATTGCTACTGAAGGCTTGAAGGCAAATGATGTGGTGGATTTATGCAGCTTTTTCAATGGTGTAAAGCGTGTGGTACGAAAATTTATCATTGTGCCTTATTCTATTCCGCAAGGAAATGTCGCAACGTATTTTCCAGAAACAAATACATTGATACCAATAGATTCTTTTGCAGATATAAGCCATACGCCAACCTCAAAATCAATAGTAATTAAACTGTTGAAGATTAATTGAATATCACTAAAAAAAATAACATATAAATTATTTTTATGCAAAAAATGCAAAGAATCAATACAGATACTTCAAATTATAAATTTTTAGATAAATTTATTTCTTAATGTAAGATAAGATAAAAAATACCGTTTTTAAGGTATTTTGTGTGCCGAATAATTCCGTATTTTTGTGGTGCAATTTGAAGCGTTTGAAACCCATGAGTTATTTTTAGTAAAACGCTCAAAACAATAGACGAGTTTTTTTAAAGCTTAATTGCTTACACGACAACAAATTATAGTTAATCGTATGCTTCCATGTTTTTATGGTCATCAACTTCTTTCCTATCTGTTGGGGTGTATTGTGCAACCAAGGTTTTACAAAGAGTCGCATCCTAAGTCCACTAAAAAAATGTTTTATCTAATTTTTCACATTTTGTAGGAAGTGTTTTTTGTTATTTATACACAAAATATCGTTTCAACAATAATTTTACATTATTATCATAATGAGCAAATGAAAGAAAATATTTTAAGCATTCAGGATATTAACCAAATTGTTGACAATCGACAATTTAAATAATGTCTCTCAATATTGCTAAGTATTTTTTTCAAAAATATATTTATACTTTAAATCGGTTTTTGGGATGGCCTCTCACTGTTTTTGGTGGGGGGCTTTTTTTATCCCAAAAGATGAAAACTACTTAGGAACGATTAAATAATAACTTCCCCATTTGTCTGTATCTTTTACGTTCACACATCCTATTTTTTGGGGTTGTGTAAAAAGGCTCCTCCTCCATTATTTGCCTCCATTTTATGTTTTTTTTACAAATTACATAAAATGATATATTATTATACTTTATATTTTATAAAAGCCGCTTAAAAAGCCATTTTTGGA
>CAJPEV010006280.1:0-10805 GCA_905338385.1 Darwinula stevensoni
TTCACCCTTGCTGATGCGACACCAGGAGGAACGACAGCGCAAGACAGCCGTTTGACAACGACGGCCTTCTTCTTCCGCTTGATCTTTCACCTCCATTGTCCGCTCTTTGTCTTCTAGTCAGGAAAGATTTCCCAGGCGATGCGGATGTGGAGAACTCCATGCGGGAAAACCATTGAGACGTCGATGAAAGCAAAGGTGAAAAAAGAATTTCCAATCGATTTGGCTAATCCATGAATTCTAATTAATTAAGCTAATCCCGAATTCTCAGCTTCTAGCACTCCTACACCTTTGAATATCTCGTCAAAGCTGCCGCGAGGTCCTCCTGTCAAATGAGATCATGGACCGCACGGCTCGACGAAAAATGCGGCAACAGACGACACCGGACGCGACCACCGAGCCTGGAGATCGCGTGCATATCTACCCAGCGCGCTGCCGCGGCGCCGCAGTCGTCCTGCGAGGCTGGTGGAAGGAAGATGAAGCCCCTCTGCGCCGTGTTCTGGCTCGTCTGGACAGCAATGGCGCTCAACAATCAGGTGAGATTCTTCCCCTTGAAGAGCATTCAAATGAAGATCACATCACCGTTTCGTCAGTTCACCACAGGACATGTCGTTGAATGCGCCATGGCTTGCACTAGGTGAGTTATCTCAGGATGTTTTCTAAAAACTTCGCATCGACAAGGTCGCTGGGACTTAAGTATCTCAAGGTTTTTTTTTACAATTGTTTATCGTCAGAAGTTTATCCAATAATCCATCGTATGTCAAACAGTGACTCCTTACAAAATCTTTGGAGACTCTGGGAGTTCGTTACAATCGCTCATACGATCAAAGCTTTCGTACTTGGCGTTCACCATCCGCCTAAATACAGATGTCCGCAGATGCGGAAAATTCAAACGATCGTTCACCGGCTGATGCAGTTCGGATTCTCTGAAGTGAAATGCCGAGCCTTTCATTTCTCAAGTGGCTTTTTGCTCTTGCAGTGAGACGACGTGCTTCAGCTTCTCCTTCACGAACTCAGCAGGACTCATGACTTGTCGCTTGGGTGGCGATTACAGCCCGCCGATGACAGCAGATTCCGACAGTCAGTTCTACGTGAAGGAATTGCCACCGGGTAAATGTACATTTAATGCATGATTCGCGGCATGGAACTCGTTGCGTTATGTAAGCAGATGTTCTCTTCATGTAAGGAATTTCCATTCAATTCGCTGGCTGCAAAAAAATGCCGTTTGCATTCACAGTATGGAAACGAAGTGTTCAGTCTTTTTCCTATTTTCCTAATAATTGTGAAACTTTGGATACTGATGAATTTATATTTCCTTGTGCATCCTCCACTAACCTGAAAATGAATATTTCTGCCAAAAATCCCCACTCTCCCCACACGCTTCCATTTCGCTCACAAGGTGAACGATGATTGAACAGGCAATAAAAGTACGATGTCATTTCAGGTACTGAAAAATCATTGACACTACTCGACCTTTTAGTTTTTATGGACAATTAATTTATATTATTATTTTAGTTTCTTCACTTGATGACCCCAATAATAGTATTACCAACGCACCATGGCCTTAAAATGGCATGATATATTTTTTTTAAGGCTATAACCTGGTACCAGGAACAAAGAGCTACGTGAAGATGGTCTTCGACGGCACGAAGACCGTCATGCAGGCCGCAGCAGCGTGCGCGAAAGACGGCGGAGGGCTGGCCATCCCCAACCAGGAACCCGTTCACAACTACATCAACAAAAGCATGATTGACAACGCATCGAAGCTCGTCTATCCTAACTACGGTTTCTGGGTCGATGGAGTGGGCGCACCAACAAACGGCTATATTTGGTTGTTCAGGGACGGTGAGTGCACGTTGAGATGAAAGCAATTTACAGTATCGATTAGTGCGCCACAATTTCCAGCTATTCACTTTACAAGGGTCATGGTTCTAACAGCATCGTGTAATTCTGTCTTTTCATTGTGAACCTTTAGTCAACGCTATTCTCAAGGTTAGCAAAGAAGAGTGAGGCATTGGAACCTATCGCGCTATTGTCAGTTGTATTCCGACTGGTACTATCGACACTTACGACACTAATTTTTTCCTACAATTAAATAGTCAGTCCTTTTTCATGCGGATCGCGATGGTACATATCTTCCTTCATAATTATCATAATAAGGAATTTGTAAAATATGAAATGAATCGTTTCATCCTGTACAGGCACGAATCTGACATTCACCGGACCAGGTCAAGGCCACTTCCATTGGAACGAACCAGATAGTGGGTCACAATGTCTCGCAGTCAGCTATATTTATATCTGGCTCGCACCACCGACCTACGGCAACTGGGGGGATGCACCGGGATGTGCCACGGCCACTGCTGCTGGGTTCTTCTGCGAGATCAGGGTCCCCGATACCATCCAACGCTGACGAGATCGAGGGCAAGGCCAGGTGAATTGCTAGATGGTCTCAACGTCACATTTACGGATGGCTCCCACGAAGTTTGGCGTCATTTGCTCATCGTGTGTACGAAACACGAACGGATCGGATGCAAATTCAACCTTTCTCTTGGTCACATCTCTGGCGTGAATGCTTCTCAACATGCACCTCATTTGGCTATTGATTCAGGACTTCGCCAGAATCCATTAATATATTTACATGCTGTCGATGAGAAATACCAGAAATCAACACGTGGATTGTTCGAAACTTTTACTTTCCGTCATATTTATGGATTACAAGATGTATCCCCCCCAAAAATTAAAGAATGGAAATGATAGGAAAATCCTCTCAAAATAAATTACACGGGAATTACACTTTTGCAAGGAAGACATGGAAAAATCGACCTTCGACCTATTCATCGAGGGTCATTGCATTAGTTTGTGCATGAGTTTTTCTAAAATTTCCGGCGGAATCGCTCTTCCTGCAAGTCATTTCGTACTTTGTGATAGCGAAAGACCCTGCTGGAAATGAAATTCAAGAAATCGCACTGCGCTGAAGTCAATGGAAAAATTACATTATTCGCGGGAAAAAAATGTATGCAACTGGTAGGAATGCGACATTAGCGATGTGACTATTTCTCCAAGTTGCCACTATGTACGAATGTAGGACGAATACACGGACACATTTTTTTTTATCGTCCTGCTCTGATATTTTGTGCGTCTGCGATGATGGTGCTACCGAATTCCTTGATTCCATGACTCGGTGGGACTGCCGTCGGCATGCCATTATTGTTTTTTTTTTTGCACCAATAAACTCTCTTCCCAGCAAAAAAGATATGTAATTTTATTTCACAAAGATGAATATGAATCGCACATGAAGATGATCCCTCCTTTCTTGTATGTTAAACCCGGAAATTAGGTTTGCGTACATCCTTTTTGTTACGGATGAAAGAAAGTCGAATTCCTTCTTCAAAAACCTGCTTATAAATATGAGTGATAAATAAAAGTATTCAATACTTCGCACAAAAATACATCCCAGGTCTACGAAAGACAACTTATCCTCAAACGCGAGACGATTCATCTCAGAGTCTTCACTCGTGCCAACTTCCGCAAGCGTTGCTGGCAATCGGAGGTGGATGAAAAACCCTTCATAAAAACCTGGCATCAATTTCTTCAATTTCTTTGAACGGGCTGGATCATTTTCGATTTTTGCATCCCAGATAAAGGACTTGATTCAGGAGAATTTTATCCGTGCTTTTGGTTTCCACACGCGCTTTGAATGACCTCCGCCTTCAGCCTTGCTCCAAGCACGATGCAGGACATATTATTAGGGAATTGTCAATATCCTAAGTAATTGTGCAGAAGGTACTTCATCCTTTGAAACTAGAAGTCATTTTGACATAGCTGTCATTTTGATACTATAGATAAATCAAAGTATTTGGCTCTGTGAGCAACTGTCTAAACAGCTGTGAGTTTCCGTTATCACGTGACTGATTTGCTGTGAAACTGTCCTTTTCTTGAAACTGAACTTCAAAGCTACGCTTACGTCATGCATGTGCAACAGTAAGGTTCTTTTCGGACAACTTGAGGTAAACTTTTCTGCGACTTATCTGCGGTATCTGTATCTGTGTATCTGCTGTGAAATTTTTGGCAGTGGAAGTGAATAGACCAACAAAAATAACGTGATACTGCACTGCAATGCTTACAGCTATTACATGGGTTATCTGAAGCTGAATCTAGAAATGAAAATGAGAAAGGCCTAAATAATTATGAAAATTACTTTGATCAAGGTGAAGGGGGAAAAAAGCATGACGTCTGTGCCGTGTGGAAGAAAGCACGGTGTGGAAAGTGCCGTGCACACGTGCGTGTGAGTATCATGCGTATGTTGATTCAAAAACACCTGGACTCTACACAGTAATATGCAGGGTGGCTGAAGAAAACTTGGACCCTGCGTGACCTCAAATTTTTTTAAAATTATTAATTCGTCAAGATTGAACAGCTTAATTTGTTGGAGGCACACTCCAATCTATTTCTGGCTTTCGAGTAAGATGTGGCTTCGTTGGGATAGAGGATTGTTGAGAAATTAAATTCCTACGAAAAGCACTCCGAATTATCACTGCTCAGAACTGAACCACCCAAGAAGCAAAGCTCTACCGTTATGCAAATATTCAAAGACGTCTCCTCGATTCTCAACAGCAATTTCTGATCTGTTTCTCTGATGATCAATTGTGCGATATACCAATCGTTGGGAACTTGCAATCACTGCTTCCTGTTTGATCAATCTTTTGCATGAGCAAATTGAGGCTGGAGACGCTCTTGTTTGTATCAGAAAACTCTCCCCCTATATTTTAAACCTAGCATTTTTGTCTCCTTAGAATTCCAATGGATGCGCTGTCCTTCTGAGTACGCATTGGAAAAAAATTTCAGGAGCCATAGTTAAGAGAACTACTCCAGAACAGAAAATCCGCGGAAAATGGTGAATTCCGTGAGCGTTTCTCTAACAGCGCGCGGGCTATTCTCAATGTTTACCCTTTTTGGGCCTCTTGCATGCAACCCTCCTCTCATATTCCTATCATATTATCCTATCATATCATAGGAATACGGAGAAATCCATATTTCAGAAGGGAACTCAAGAGTTTTCGCTGCTTAAAAAGCACAACGTGTAGAAGCACGCCGCATTATGTTGGCAATGTGTTATAGCATCAGAGCGTCAATTCTGTTTTCTGGTTCAAATCTCCTCCAAATTTTGTTTAAAAAAACAAGCTAGTAAAATTAAAGCAAAGCTGCATTTAAGATGCGTCGAAAGTGTGAAAATCGAGAGCAGCGCGCGCATAGTTAGTGACATGCTCACATAGTTTCATCACATGTTATTCCTTGCCCCGGATTTGCAATACCGAATAGGTTCTCTTAACTACCTGTCTCTGAAAATTGTTTACAGATTTCTTCTTTAAAAGAAAGACAGTGTAGCCATTGGAGTGCTAAGTAATTAAAAACACATGGGGTAAATAACATAGTTAAAGTTCCCTAATAAAAACTGGGACGTCTCTAAAGTAGTATCAATTTGCTTTTGCCAAAAATTGATCAAACTAGCAGTAGTAATCGAAAGCTCCCACCGATCAGTAAATCGCTCGATTCATCATTGGAGATTGGATCGGAAAGTATGATTGATAAAAGAAGAGAAATCTTTGAGTATTTGTGACGATAGCATATTGATTATTGGTCATTTCAGTTCCGAGCAGATGAAATTCAGACTGTCTTTCCAAATAATTAAATTTCTTCTTAATTTTTCGTCCAAACCTAGCCAAATTTTGAATGAAAGCATCAATAGATGGAAATTAGCCTCAAAGAAATGTGGCTGATCAACCTTGAAGAATAAAATATTCAAACATTTTGAAAACTGGAGTCCAGGTTTTTTTTGGCCACCCTGAATATTTCCTTTTCTCTGAGAGCTACTGTATCCTTTCTTTAACATTCGTTTTGACCCTGCCATATTACATAATGACTTCTCAATGACACTGCTGTACAAAGGTAATTTAGCTCAATGCACGTGTGGAAACTTGTTCGCGAGCATCTGGAAATGCTATATATAATGAGATTTTTTCCGGAAAAAGGCATGTAATTTCGTATTAACGACTTGGAAATGTGACGATGAGTAATATGAAGTTGTTAGCAAAAAATGCTTAGCCGCTCATGGGTTCCTTAGGATTGACACTTCCTGGGTCTTATCAAAGCTTGCCTCATCTCTCAAGAGCCTATTGACCTCTCTGAGTCTAGATAGGATCTTTCCATCACGAGAGTAGAGGAGCGGCTGGGCAATGTGTTGTAATCACATTGAACCACTTTCTATTTCCTGCTTCTTTTTCCTTCAAACGGGTTCCTTGATTAACAAATGCAACCAAAGAAACTTTCCAGAAAGTGCTATGCAACTGCAAAATCCGGTAACGTATTTACTCGTAACATGAATGATTGGAAAAAAATATTCAGATGAAAGCACGATAGCAGCAGAGAAGCCAGACTTCCGTGTAATTGAGAATAAAAGGAGACAGGGAGAGACAAACATGCTTCCAGACTTATAGCCTTTTAGGATCGAAGAGCACGCATAAAGGGGAACAAGGCATCAAGCATGACTGAGCCTTACAATTCGATCAGCCTTTATCGGAGCAACAAGCGAATACCATTCGACTTCAAGGAAATCATCAAAGAAATCATATTAATTCACCAACATGAGGTGAATAATGTTTGACTCTGAAGAAAAACTCAGAGGAATCAAGTTAACATTCGATAGATTCCTGTAAGACGCATGGGAATCGCAAGAACCCTATAAAGACCCAGTGGAACAGTGCACGTCGTCCAGGCTGTGAATACGTCTGTGGAAGGATGGGATGGAATTGGATGGGATGGGGCGTGGACTGGATGGCTGCGAGGATGCAGAACCAAATCGGCTGGAAATTTGAGAGAGTTCTTCATTATGGAATGGAGGTACGCATGTGGACAGAGATCGATGAAGGATTGGCACTCTGCGCTGACTCGTCAAGTCCTGAAACCATTCAGTTCGGCTATTCTGTAATCAGCACTGTGCAAATTGAATTTAACTATTCATCTCAGCAACTTAGGTAAAATAATTTACCATTTCAAAGAAAACCTGAGTGGTGGGTTAAGAGTAATCGCTGAGAAACCTGGGCCCCATTAGAGACAATGCTGTGCATGGTCTTCTTTCTCCGATTAAATTAATGTCCAAAAAATAAACGGAATGAGGAAAGGTCATAGGGAACGTGTGAGACTAGAAGCAAGAAAGGCTACACAACTTTGGGGCTCAGGGTCTGTTCTGGAGAACAGATCCTTCCCTTGCATCCATCACTGATCCTGTGTTCAACATACGAAAGTGATAGGTTCTCCTTGTTTATTTCATATTTGAATACTGTATGAAAATTCCTGTAATATAAATTGAGAGAGTTATGCGATTATGGAATAGCCTACCTTTTGAGCTTCTGCTACAGCCCTCTTGACGCTTACAGGTTTCGAAAGGGATTTCTTTTTATTGTGCGAACTCTTGGCCCCAGCCCGACCCTTTCCACCGTGGTGCACTCGATGATGCCGCCGAGTCAATTTGGCCTTCGCCGCGCTTCTTCTTCGCCCTCCGGCCTTGATCAACGTGTTTTCCAGGGGGGTGGCGTGGATGTCCACCGGATCCTTCCCAGACAAAAGCATCTGGAGGACCTCTGTGTGGAGCCGGTCCTGGACCGACTCTCCGTTGATGTGGGTGATGAGGTCTCCCGTTCGGAGACCGGCTTCATGCGCCAGACTTCCCTCATTCACTGCCTGCAATGTAATTTTTCAAATTTGAATCAAGCTTTCTCTTCCGAAGATGCTCAACAAGAAGACGTAACTTACCTTCACAATGTGATGAAGAGTGTAGAGGTCTGTATCGCCATAGTAAACCGGAATCGTCTTCATGGTGAAGCCGAATCCCTGCCGAGAACGACGGAGGATGATAGAAGGCTTGAAGGGCGAGAGCGAGTCGCTGTCTCGATTAGGGGAAGCTTCACGGGATGAAGCAGTACTCGATTCGCTTGGGGTCTGTATTCCCAGTAAGTTCTCGTCTGAATGATATGCGCACGATTGTTGTTAAAGAATGAGAGATGAGATGTACCACCTGTTCCACCAAAGTACCTTGAGGAAAAATGCATATTTTAAATTATAGTCATGTTGTTAAATAATTATGACTCAGAAGCTGCCTAATGGCTACCAAGAGACTACTTCTTTAGAAGCAATATCTTTAGAAGTAATACGTACACCATACTAGCTAAAAAAATTCATTTACCGCAAACTAAGGAATTGATTTGCGAAGAGAAATTGTAACTTTGGGAAACTTCCTCTACTTAGCAAAATCATGGCATTACCTGCAGAGAAACCATCAATGTTTTTCTCCTTTTAAAAAGCACGCCACAGTCCACATTTACACGGAAGACATCAGAGTTATTTACCTAATGGGATCCTGAAAGAGAGTCCGGAGGTAGATGAACCCATGCTGATGCGATGGATTCCAGGTGGACGACAATGCTCGACAATCGTTTGCCCGCGACGGCCTTCTCGCTCCGCTTTCTCACTTTCTCCGATGGCGCGAGTTTTGTTGGGGTACTCGGAGCAGTGGTACTGTTAAGAGGAGGCGTACTGGCTGCTGGACTGAGTGGACTATCGGCGTTACCACGCGAGTCGCTTCGTTTTTTCACTAGTGACGGCTCCCCTGTCGAATCCCCCTTTTCCGAAGACGCCGTGGGACTACGAAATAAAATAAATTCCTCATTGAAGAGTTTTGGATATGCGCTTACACAAGCGGCACTGAGATCCTTCTTTACTGTAGGGACCTGATTCCTCAGCAGGATGTTGCTCTTATTGATCTTCTTCATGGCGAAGAGCTGCTACGTCTCCCTGTGGCGCACCAGATGCACAGCTCCGTACGCTCCATTGCTGATGAGCTTCATCTCATCGAAATCCTCTTCTGCTGGAGCCTATCGAGTCAAAATCGAACATTAGCGTCGACTTAAGCTTAATCCAGGGAAGCACGACCGATGAAATGAGATACCTTGGGTTGCGAAGTATCCAGGCTCTGACCCGAATCCTCAGATTTCTCACTCGTAAGCGTATTTTTTCCTTCGTACTGCTTCAGACCCTCTTGAAGATCTGCCGAAATGAGGTTCCACTCTTCAAGTTTTACAAAACCCGACAATCAAAGACGATCTCTCTTTGCTCCAATTGCTGCCAACAGTCTTACCTTCCAATGGATCTTTGTTCAAGCGCAGTTTAGAAAATATATACTACTGTACCTACTGCTTAAACTTGGTACCTTTCGGGATGCAGAGTTCAGAAAAAATCCAACTTTGAAGGTACATACCCCGGGGGTACATATTTTGTTAAATATTTATTGTGACGTTTGATGATGGGATTCATAGGGTTTATTGGATGACATGGGTTCAGTGGTGTAGTGGTAGCAGATCCGTCCGGCAATCATTAGGTCTGGCTTTAATTCTCGGCCATTCCTTGGCTTTCTTTTGGCTCCGGGTACAGCCCTTTTGACGCTTATTGAAAGGCCCCAGCGTTTTACGTCCTTTTCGTTCGGCATAATTTACAGCAGCCGTGTCTACACGCCGCCTGGGTAAACGCCATGTAATTCGCCATGAGCCTATTACGATCATCAATTGTGTTTTCTCCGCGTTGCCTTCTCTTTCGAACGAACGGAGGTAAACCGAACGATCGTTTATCGTGCCTTATCATGTAATCACACTGTTCTCAGCCGCCACTCGTTCGCTAGAACGCATCGAATGTTTTTGTCTTCATCTTGAGGGCCTGGGGGTTCTCGTTCCCAAGGAACACCCTGTGCGCCGTTAACCGTTCGTGTAAACATTCGCCGCGACTGATGAGATTGCCATGTGCGTCGAAAGCGTTTTCTTTTTCCATTCCATGGAAATTCGAAAGAACGTTTATCGTAATGTCAAGTAATGCAATTGTACTGATCTCAGCCACCACTAGTTCGCAAGAGCGCATCAAAGGTTGTTGGCCTCATTTCGGAAAATTCATGTGTTCATCATGTTTCTCTAACATGACTGAAACAAGTTTCAATTAAGGATTTACTGATTCAACTAGCCATGTTGACAGTATTCATGCAAGAATTTGGCAGTACTGGGGGGGATTACTCAGCTGTTCAACATGTGGGAGAATATGAGATATCGGATGGAGCAACCTGTCTTCAAGGTGACTTCAGCGAAAATGTTAATGAAATGAGAATTGAACCAGCCCATCTAGAAGAGCAGTCGCTTTTCTGAACTCAAGTATCTGAATGGGTTCCAAGCTAATTGGCTCCCTACAAACGTCAACATTGCCCCCCACCTTTTTGCCTGTCCATGAAAGCATCTAAACAAGTTTCAATTAAGGATTTACTGATTCAACTAGCCATGTTGACAGTATTCATGCAAGAATTTGGCAGTACTGGGGGGGGATTACTCAGCTGTTCAACATGCGGGAGAATATGAGACATCGGATGGAGTAACCTGTCTTCAAGGTGACAGGAGCGAAAATGTGTTAATGAAATGAGAATTGAACCAGCCCATCTAGAAGAGCAGTCGCTTTTCTGAACTCAAGTATCTGAATGGATTCCAAGCTAATTGGCTCCCTACTCCTTATGACCATCATGAAACCGTAGTCCCATCCCAAAATGGGTTTGTGGACAATTGGCCTCAAACCCAATGTGAAAATAAACACATTCTCCCCTGCCAGAGTGGGTCAGAGGCCAAAGAAGAAACTAGTAGTTTCTTCTTAAAGATAGTCACAGCGCGGGGCAGCCACTACTTCGCCATCTAACGCATTCCACGCGTTCACCACTCTGCAAGTAAACA
>CAJPEV010006281.1:0-10799 GCA_905338385.1 Darwinula stevensoni
CCAAAAAACCAACCCTTTTTCCTTTAAAAAAAAAAAAAAAAAAAAAAAAAAACCTCGGAATGGATCCCTCCGACTGAAGCTAGCAAGAGACCTTTCCTCTCATTTTCCGGAAATATTCCAATCCATAGTCGGAATCGGGTTTCGATTCACGGAAGTCAATTTCCGTCTCGTTCCGGATTTTCCATAATTGCCTCCATTATTCAAATTACGGCTCCGTTCCAATCGAAACACTGCATGAGAAATGGGATGTCCTTATCATCACGCAACCTCCCCTTATAAATTAATACTTGAGTATTTGGTGCAAATTGATCTCCCGCGTCGTGGATACGAGTGCGAAAACAAGAAAATGGGGTCAAAATGAGAAAAAAAGGTAGATGAAAGCATGAAGATGGGCACGGAGAGGGCGCCGCGGCAGGAAAAAGGTAATACGCAGGTAAAAGGGTGAATGCGGGAAAATTGGGGAAACCCTCGACAGAATAGATCTCACAGCTTTGCTTTGTAACCTGATCGCACGGGAAATTGAATCGCATTCGATTTCGTACAGGAGTTTTGTGAAGATCTTGGCGAAGATTGTGGTTGGCCGGGGTCCTATGGGGAGGGAAGCGAAGTCGACGGGAGGGGATTTCTCGAACGAGGAAGACATCGCATTTAGCAGCGAGGGTGGCTCTCCTTTTCCTGCAGAATTTGAGGGAGGCGAGGAGTGACTGGAACTCATGCGAGGAGTGACTGGAACTCATGCGAGGAGTGACTGGAACTCATGCGAGGAGTGACTGGAACTCATGCGAGGAGTGACTGGAACTCGGGATGAGACGCAGAGCACGCATCTCGACTGGTTGTCAATCGCGGTCTGTGATCCTTCAAAGAAAACCGGCGCTTCATTCGTGAAAAATCGACTCATTCGGTCTGAATGGGATTAATGGGCTCAACGATTGCCTTGCCTCCACCTCAGCAATAGACCCAGTCGGGGTGAACCTTCGGCCTGCATTTAAGCGGGCACTCCTTCACGAGCGGAGCGTATCTAGTCCCCGAGCCGAGCCAGAAGCCCCCGTCCCGACGGGTCGGGAAAGGCCTCGTCTCCCCTCCGACGAATTCATCGCAGGTGAAGCTGGCGGGCACCAACTGGAATCGGGAGACGGCCTTCGAGTCCACGCCAGGCCTTCGACGGCACAACCCTTGGAAGACACACGGAACTCACGAAGTGTTCCCGGGCTTCGTCCCACAAGACGTCACGGAGCAGATCCTGATCCAATCCTTCGTCGTCGCTGGTTTTGCTCTCGAACACCATTTTTCTTCCCAGATAGTGAACGAAGCTTCGGTTCTGCGACACCTTCGCGCCCCAAAGACCTGTTAGAGTGCATGCATGTGGTATATTAATAACCTCGGACAAACTGGCTATCACCTTTATTCAAGCCCATCCCAATCATTTGCGCCTGCCGAATTCAACGAAGTATTGGCGCCTTCCACTCAGGATGGGATTTGAATTTCCTTGTCGCATTTGACCCGAAAACCAATTTTTTTGCTTGGACAGCCCATAGTTTTGATCGACTAAGATTATCTTTATAGTTGTGCTCCACATGTATCTCGATAGAACAGTCGCGACGAACAGCCCAAAAAAAATGTCATGAGAAAATTAGATGGAGGCATACGTAATATTTTGGGGAAATTCCAGTGATTTTCAAGAAAAATGTAACGACGACAAAATTCCCCAAGGATGCGAAATTCTCCTCGCATCAAAAAACGAAGTAGCGCTTCGAGTTTTAGAAATTCACGCTTTCTTCTTTTTTGCACATTTCTGTCTCAACGAAGTCCTCCGGAGCCATTTTCCGGAGTCCTTTTCCGGAGTCCTTTTCCGGAGTCCTTTTCCGGAGTCCTTTTCCGGAGTCCTTTTCCGGAGTCCTTTTCCGGAGTCCTTTTCCGGAGTCCTTTTCCGGAGTCCTTTTCCGGAGTCCTTTTCCGGAGGACTCGGCATCAACGAAGGAAGAGGCACCTCACCCGCGAAGACGGGACCGTGGTGGGCGGGGTGGTCCTTCATGGCGTGGAGGAGGTACTCGGACTCCACCCATTCCTTCACGGCCGCGGCCTCGCCGGAGGACACCGGGGAATCCGAATCTCTGAACGAAGAACGAAAAATAGAAGCTTCAATGGAGTTCCATAGATGAGTGGGTCCCAACTTTTACAAAATTATAACTTGAATTTCGTGTAAGAGCTTCAATTATGAACGATCTCCCTCATCTCCCTTGGACAGATACAATTGTCAACTTCGCCACGTTAAATACAGGCTGTCCTGAAAAAGTTAAAAGTTACACTGTCTCTTTAATTGAGCAAATAGGCGCATGAAAAGTATTATGTATGCATTAACCCTTTCAGACCTGATTGAAGGTTACGATCTGATTAATATACTTTTTTGCATTTTTGAGCTCTTTTGCTATTGTACATTAAATTTCTAGGTCCTATATATCGTTTTTATATTTTGTATAAATTTACCATATCATATCATATATTATATAATATACATATAATTAAATAGTTGAAGATTACTACACCGACGGGTGAAAATTGTACATTAAATTTCTAGGTCCTATATATCATTTTTATATTCTGTATAAATTTACCATATCATATCATATATTATATAATATACATATAATTAAATAGTTGAAGATTACTACACCGACGGGTGAAAGAAGGTCTCCGATGGAATTGAGATTGTAGTGTGATATGGGGCGCAAAGTCACAAAATCCCAAGAAATTCCCATAGACACAATGAAAATGCAATGTCCATTGGAATGGACGCCGGGTCTGAAATATGGGGGCCTACTTACCCAAGTCTAGGGGTGCCCCAAATGCCTCGCATGACATGTTTTTGCAAAGAAATGGAGTTTGGACAAACGACCCCCAGGCATTCACGAAATTCACGAAAAATGAATGTGTGCCCCCATGCTTTGGGAGTCTCTACACATTAGGAACTTTATAACGAACTCATTTCTATATGCAGTTGCGAATATTTCCTGTCCATAGGATCCGGGGAAGCCAACATTCTTACATGCATATGACTGCAAAAAAATTCTAGTTTCTCATCTCAGACATACTCCAGCATCAAAAAAGGGGAACGTGCTCCGTGCCACGCCCCCCCCCCCCCCCCCCCCCCCCNCCTCAAAAAAGGGGAACGTGCCCCGGGCCACGCCCCCCCCCCCCCCTCCCTCCCAGGAGCCAAGACGGACTGCCGTCTCACCTGGACGCGAAGGCGTCGACGAGCGGATCCATCATGGGCAAGTATCGCCACACCCTCCCGTTGCTCTGGCGCGTCTGGACGTCCCCGACGATCCCGGGCAGATTCTCCACGTGGCAGAAGTCCACGATGGGGAATTTCTCTTCCAATGACTTCATCCAGGAAGCGACTTCTTCGTTCTCACTCGAATAATTCGTGTATATCCTCACCACCCAGCCTGTCGTAATGAAGCAGGAATAATTTAGTGCAGAAATTGTGGTATTATAATTGAATGATATTGCTACTACGTTTAATGGTCGAGCATTTGGAAGCGTAAAATTTGAGTCCTTGAATTAAGATCCTGCTTGTCCGTTAAATTCCTAATGATGGTTCTACATAATTTCCCTAGTACTCGTATATTCACATATAATACACATGTTGTAACTTACTTTTACATGGTGTGCAGTTCATTTTCGGCGCATTTTCCCCTGATTTTCATACCCGAAATTGAATATACGTGCTACAAATTTAGAACTTCCCGTTCTAGACGAATTTCGGTGTGCAGTTGCTGGTGTTAATTATGCTTTCCTCAATGAAACATCATTTGCCGCATCCTATTTCAGCACAATACAACCTCGGAAATCGGTGCTGAGATTTTTTTTTTTTAATAATATTTTTTTTTTTAGCCTCTGGAAACGGCGCACGCGAAATATTTGTGAAAGTATCTTGAGCCTTCATAGTAAATATAAATAAATGAACTAATATTTCTCCTGGATGAATCTTGAATTTCCAAACCCCGCTTAGAGATACTTTGGATCGTCAGGACACCATGAACTGAAAATCAAAGAAATCCTGCCACACCTGGATACCATTTCCGGACACCATCCAGGATCCCGGACACCAGCGTCTCGTACGGACCCGCCGCCCGAGACGCCCCTTCGACCCCGAAGAGACTGTAAGAAAGGACTTTCTGATTCGGCCCGCGCGAGATGCTTCGCCGGCCGCAAAAGATTTCCGTCTCCGGTCCGATCGACGCGTCCGGAACGTTCAGGAACGGCCGCACGGAACTCGAACGAGCGGGGCGATCTCGGTAGACGTTGAGAAGAGCACCGAAGGCGAAAATCGCGCACGATCCAGCGAGGAAATATCGCAGGGGGTGCCCCATGGGAATTCGCGAATCCGTCGGAAACCCTGCGGAAGAAATTCATGAGGAAGAGTGAGAAAAAAAAATAGCAGCGACTGGGAGGAACTGAGTCCCATTTTTTCGCACTTCCATATTCCGTGCAAATTCAACAATAAATTAAGAAAATATGGGAACCCACCCTCTTTTGCATGAATTACGAAAATGTGGCAGGCAACATTTTTTTTCAATCATCTCGTATTCTAAATGTTAAAAAATCAGTGTGAATTTCTTTTTATTTTTTTTTAGCGAAGTAATGTCTATGCCAAAAATGCGTCTGTGCAAAAAAGCCGCACTAAAAGTGCATGCATGCTTACGAAAACGTCGCATTTCGCTTCCATGCGAATCGACATAATTGTGCAATAGTGAATCAATGGTGAATATGCAGAAACGAAGAGAACCGGCCTCCAATCTATGTCCCTACACTCTGACAACATTTTCACAGAAATGAGCATGTTCTGGGTTAAAACAAAATATATATTGGGACTAAATGCCATACCATGTAGAAGGGGATATTTGGTTAATTCACTAATGCAATATACTACTCATGACAGGCAATGCTGGTGGAACGAATTCGCTGTAATGGTAAAAAAATATGCGAATTCCATGATGAGGCCCGATTAAAGGTAATTTATGAATACATTTCGAAATTTCGCTCACTCCGATCCTAGCGATTGCCGCAAAAAATTCCCAAGGAAATTTTGCGGGAATCATTGTTGTTCAGTGCATTAAGTCGTTCCCGTGCACACAGTTTCAAGGCGACTTCTTCGTTTTCCCAATGGGAGGAGGGGGACGAAGGGGGGCGGGGGATGAAAGGGGGAGGGGGGCGAGGGGGCGGGCGGAGGGGGGGAGGTGGTTGGACAGAGGTGAAATGATTCTCCTTTGTTTTTTGCGAGGTTCGAGAAATAAATTCATTTCAGAAGCGAATAAAATAGGTTTTGCAGAATCGCCAAGTTGTCATATTGCGAGGAAATGTTCAACCCCCCCTCAATTCTTATACGGGAACTTTTGCACGATCCTGTGAATAACTTCAGGATATTATGCTTATTATATATTTAGCGATTCGTGTTGAAATGAAATCTTGTTCAAGTTCATATCGGACATCATGTCTACAGGACGTGTGCTCTCGCTCTGTCCCGTCCTCTTATATTTTTATTTATATTTATTATTAATATCAATATTATTTATGTTTCAAATTCATATTCTGCAATCGTAACACCTGACACCATTCGAAGTGCTCACCCAACACGGTTAAAAATTCATAATTTCCAATTCTTGTTATGAAAAACTGGTAGTTTAAAATTAGTTGCTTAATTTTTTTTTGTTGCCATGACATAACTCATTGAGGCCATGACATAACTCTATGCCAGGCGTGTGCCTCCCCGGCTCTTAATACCAGCAGATAAACAATGGACTGAGCGTAAGACTCTCTATGTTTGGAATTCCATCTCCAGGGCGTCCAGAAGAGGAATAGCTCGAGAAGATTAAAAAACTAATTGAGTTAATTACTTGGGTGCATGAATTTTCGATGACTCAAAAGTAAGTCGATGAAATAAAATAATAATGAATAGTAATTGTTGTTGGACGAAAAATCAACTAAAATTCGATTGACATCAGGAATTGGGCTAAAAAAAAAAACAAAAGAAACAAATATCGTATTGTCGAAGAAAACGTTAAGTAATTAAATACGTCAGGTAATTATGTAGCAGTCCCATTAACAGCACAGAGAAACTGCCTACCTCAGAGGAGTACTGTTCCTGTTGGACCCCAAGCTCTGCCTCGGACTTGTACCTGCGTTCCACGAGGATCAGCCAGATCCTCGACCGGGTGTACGGGAACACGGGGAGGCACTGTCTCGATGACAATGGAGGGCTGTGGTGACTGTGAGAGGACAGGAAGGCGAGGAGGCAGAGCAGGGCGATCGGGAGGGGGATCCACGAGGGTTTGGGGGACTGGAGGTCCCTGCAGAGTCCGATCGGCATGGTGGTCGGGCGGTCACTGCATGGTTAACTGGCGGTCACGGCCTGGTCACATCTGGTCGTGTCTTTAGAGGGGGAGTCAGCTGCGGGGACGGATTCGGCCGTGCGCTGCTTGTTTGCACCTGTTTCTACTCGGAATTTGTTGATGGGATTCGGGGCTTATTGGTTTAACGAAATTCGCGAAAAATTATGAGTATCAAATTCACTGAAGAAAACTTCGCTGGAAAATGTGGCAAAAAAGTCGCTCCCAACGAATCGTCAAACTCCACGCTTATTTTTTGTTCGAAGAATGTAATAAAGATTGATTGCATCCTATTAAGACACGCCTGTTATTTAGGGTGATATATCCTGCGATTAAGGGTTTAGATGCGATTCGCAGGGCGAATCAGCCGACGAGTCCGTCGCAGATTCCTCTTGATTGGCAACGGGTGTCTCCGGAAACACGCCTAAATTCCTGAGCACCTTGATTTTCCTGGTAAACGAAAAAGGGAGAAAAACGCATTTAGCAAGGTTGCCGAAGCCTGACCGAAATGATTCATGATAGACCCATCGGATACGCAATCTGGCAAAACGTGGAAACTCTCGCACCTGACTGCACCGGTAGAATGCACATGCCTTAAGGTCGAGTTCACTGCCAGAACGCGTACTCGAATCGACCGTAAGGCGCGTGAAAATATACATACATATTATATATTTATTATTATCTGTTCATATTGTTACGGTACGACTTTTCCGTGTCGTAGTCCGTTGTGGGGTCCGGGTGGAAATAAGGGCACAAAGAGATACGGTGACAACAAACAGGTGTTTTTTTATTATTTTCTCTATTCGTCCAGTAATAAGACCAGCTCTTCTTCTGGATTCGGAAGCGCTGCGGGGTCCTGGTGTCCGGGGGCCGGCGTCTGCTGGGAGTCTTCTTCTCGGAGGGTCCCACTCCACCGTCGTGGATGTCCCTAAGGTCTCCACACGCACTGCGGCAGAGAGGAGGGATGAGGGGCTGTGTCCCACGTAGGATGCCTGTTATCCTTTCCCGGGCTGCGGTCTAGCCGGGCCGTCGCAGAATGTTCCGACCGTACTTGGCAGGGCTTAGGTCGAGCCTGTTTTCGGGTCACGACGGGTCGGCCTCGTTCAAGGCTTCGGTCGAGCCTGATTCGATGATAGATACCTTACTTCACAGGGCTTAGGTCGAGCCTGCTTTTCGGGTTCAGGATCGCAGTGAGCCTCCCGGGAGTCCTTCCGGGGACCGGCTTGCGAACGGCCGTGATGCGGCCGTTCGTTCTTGCTGGTGACTCCTCCGCATGTTGGGTTGGACGGGTTGGAAGTACTCCCCTACTTCTTAGCATATAGCTCTAAAAATACTCTATGTAACTATTACATCAGGACCAGCGCATATATTAGGTTGTTGCAGAAGTCCTGTCGGTATTGACAACTTTATTTTCTCAACTTTAGAGAGACCAGCGCATACTCTGAATAGCTAACACCGGGGCTCACTAGTGACACCTAGTAGCGGGGACTGTAACTGAAGGTCAGGGGTCAATCATCTCACGCGGGGTCGCATATTTTATGTTCTCTTACCGTGACAATATGTATGTATTTTATATGTTTGGAGTTCGTATTAATACGTTTATTCCCCCCCCCCCCCAATCTTCACCAATGGCCGGAAGCTGCTCATACCGACCAAAACGAATCAGCTGCCGGCTAAAAGCTGCCGAGAAGAGGAATCTGCAGCAGGTGGCCTGGGTCACGCCAAGTCAGAGGATGCAGAGTGCAACCATCCGTGAAGACCTCCATCTTACGTCGGATCGAGAGCCAGTTGTTCACCCCACTCCATCCCCCCGCGAATTAAATTAGGGTGTGCGGCTTTGGAAATAAATCAAGGTACGGTATATATAGATTTCTAATGTACACAGGTGTTTTTCCTTGGTATCGCTGTTTCAGGGAGATGAGTGCGGATTTCCCTTCTTTTCGTTCTTTCTGGTAAGTATTTTCAATAATGAATTTTTACATTCCCTAAGAGAAGAAAGAATTTTGGACATCTGGGAAGGAAGAAAACTGAAAATAAAATTGGACCTAAATTTAATTTTTACGACGGCGACTAGACCACAATATCCCAAACAAGCGAATCCTACCGTGCTGGACGGAGTGAAGGTAGATTAAGCGCAGCAGGGCGATTAAGTCGAAAATGCTCACAGATTTGGAGGGCTGGGCGACGGCGCGCAGTCTGGGGGCACACGGTAATCGCGGCGGTTACCACGTGGTAACTGCCAGCTCACGCGTCAGGAACTCTCTCGAATCCGCGAAAAATGGAATCGGTTGTGGCCGATTCAGCCAGAGGCTCCGGATCAAATTTGTTTGCACTCTTGCCAGGACGTTGCTCTCCCACTGCTGTCGCTGGCGCCACCTACCGCCGGTCAAAGTAACTTCTCCCTTTTCTCGTCAGGGGAAGATGTCGATGGTTGCCGGGTCGGTTGTTTTACACGGAAGTTTGCCGTGTCAAGGATAGTTTAAACACTGAATTTATTTGACTCAACGCGGACCAACGCTGAAAGGTCTCCATGCGCTTACGCCTGATTTGTTGAGCTCGAAGAGGAGTTGCATAATACGTGGAGCTTGACCAGCCGAGATTTTCTGGGAATGGATGTTAGATGTCCTAAAATTCAAGTGACTTCATGCATAGATAAAAGTAGTGAAGATTGGGGTCGTATGGGTTCGGACGCTATGCCTTGGCATTTTTCCTATTCTTCTTCATTTGAATGAACATTGGAAATAAAAAAGGAATCGTTTGAGGAAGGAGTGAGGTTAAACGGTGTCCCATACACTTCTCATGCACATCACATAAGCTTATCATACACTTTCATTGGAAAGGACTTCCAGAAAATATTCGTGTTATACTTAGACTTCCACATCTGATTTTCACGACGAGAGCAACGATCAATAGTAGAGCAAAAATTTAAATATAATTTATTTGTAATATATATATTATACACGAATATTGTAGTATATATATTGTATGTATATCATATACCAGATATATTGTCAAGTAAGAAACCCAAGCTCCCTTCAGAGTCAACTTGAATTTCTTTTATTTGATCAGAATTGACGTGGATATTTTAGAGCAGGCGTTGGAAAGAAACAATCTTGGAAATAATTTATGACATCCATATCTTGGTAATAAGTTCCATCGGCGCATTTACCCCGAACGCTTCCAACGAAATCCAGGACCCACCCGATCCTGCACCTGCACACGATGGGATTGCCTGGAATACGCGGAGGACGAGAAATGTTGGATGGCAGAGGAAAGGAGAGAAGGAGGCGGATGTGGGAGGCTTTGGCTAGGCGGATGAATGTAACTCACCGTACAGGTCGATGTACCCTTCCCCAGCTGCGAGGTTCTCCAACATGAGTAGGAAGGACTCCTTAGTGAAGTTTCTGATTTCGTTGCCCCATAACTCGATTCTGGTCTCTGCCGTGAAACCTGTATTGAAGATGGAGGAGATGCTTCGCTACCATCTGGCAGGACTCCCCTGTTGGACTTTGCAGGGGATAATGAAGACCTGCAAATGTAATCTTACTTCTCAATTCCTTAGTAGAGGAATTTACCTGTGATGGCATGAGATTCCAAGCTTGAAATGTTGTTACCTCCAAGAGACACATATCGCAAGGTTTCACTGTGGAACTCCAACGTCCCATTGAACAGAGTCGGGCCCAGGTTGCAGTTGTTACATGAAAATTGCCATAATTTCTTCAAGTTCTCGAAGAATCCGTGCTCGACTTCCGTGATGGGATTATTATCTGCCGGGGATTGAATTAAGTCAATCGAGAATCCATCTTCCAACTTCAAGAAGAATATGTTCCATGATGATAAGGAGACTATAGAGATGGCGGGATCGATTAATGTTCTCTTTCTTACCTTCATAATGCCTCCTTCGCGCGTAGGAAATTAGCTACTCCATTTCTTTCAACGGCTAGTATTAATAATTATATCAAGTGGCCGCACTCTATGATTGGGGGTAAGAATGCATTCGTCTCTCAATGAACAACTGCGAGTCCTAGGAAGTTTTCCATTATGCTGGCAATCGTCTATTTGGCGATAACTTAGCCAAGACACGTGCATTTCGAGATGTGCGCGTCATCCTACTCACGGGCGAACTAATTCCTTCACTCTACGTCTGTGGAAACCGGCTGATGACCGCAATATATCCACGAACTCATTGAGTCCAAGACGGTGGCACTCACCCACTACGAGAGCCGTCAGGTTCGGCGTCGACCACCCGATTGTGAGCCTTGCTATCTCATTGCCCCCAAGGTAGAGCCTCTCCAGACTGGGGCTTTCGACGGGCGGCAAATCGAGCAAGAAATTCTCTCCAAGGTCGAGATGGACGAGGCCGGGCATATCGGGCAGGATGTCCCATGGAAATTCCTTCAGTTCGCCTGC
>CAJPEV010006284.1:0-10786 GCA_905338385.1 Darwinula stevensoni
AGAACAGCGCCCAGGACGCAAGAAAGTTTACTATCTTCACAACAACGCACGGCCACGCACAGCCAAGCAGACTCGGCAGAAGATTCTTGAGTTAAGATGGGAGCTGCTACCTCACCCAAAGTACTCCCAGGACATCTCCCCTTGCAACTGCCATGTCTTCAGGGAGCCTGCAGAACCACTTGGATGGAAAGAAGTTCGATAACAGGAAGCAAATCAAACGGGACCTGCACCCATTCTTTGACTCCAAGCCTCCTTCTTTCTACGCAGGTGGCATCCACGCTCTGCCCCAGAGGTGGCGACATGTCGGGGACCACAAATGTGATTTTAACATATATTGATGTTATTGATTAAAAAAATTTGTTGCGAAATCGAAGTATCAAAAAACGAAAAGACTTTTGCATCAACCCAATACCTCCTCTTGAGGAGTTGGACACGCCCTGCGCAATGTTCTTTGAAACGATGCCATGCCATGTCATGTGCCATTCCTGTGGGCATCTCGTAGATTCAGATTTGCAATTTCGTTGAGCCATCTTCTTCTCATCCTCTATACCGGAGTTTTCGTGAGACTCATTCGTCTGAGATGCTTCTTCAGACGAATGCGTAGAACGATTGAAACCGTTTCCCCCAAAATGGTCTATGGGGAAAAATCGATACCCATTGGCAAGTACTTGCCGAATTCCAATTATATCAGGTAATGACTGTGGCAAATGGTCGATAAAAGTAGGCAGTCCATCTGAAAGCAGCTCAAACAATCAATGTTCCTATAACCAAAGCGAGAAGGCGATTAAGCGACGAAATTCAAGCGTGGAGGGAGGTTGTACAACTTGCAAATTAACTCCACCATTGAGTATTCTCGCTCAGAAAAAGGTGGCAGTCTTGCCATAGAAGGCGCTGTATTGAAGATGAACAATTATGTTACAATTCTGGGCTTTGAAGAATCTCTGCTTGATTCAAATTCCTAACACCAGATTAAAAATCATTTCACATAAGCAGGAGTACCTTTAACTTACGATAAAAGATACAAGTAAGGAGTTTCATACAATTTATAGTTATAAGAATCGAAAAGGGACGCATCGAATGTATTATCATTAATCTTTTATGAAGCGAATCGCGCCGAAGGCGCTTTCCTAGCGAGCTTGTTTGTCCGAAGGACAAACAAAATCGCAAGTCTTCTAATATATATAGACGATCGTGACTGACTGATTGACGCTAATTCTAACCATGTTCTAGAGAAGTCAGAAATCTGAAACTTGATACACATGTACCTTTTGGGATGCAGAGTTCAGAAAATATCCGACTTTGGAGGTACATGCCTTGCGGGCACACATTTTTGGAGGAGAAATTTATAAAGATATTTATTGTGTCGGATTAGAATGACATCGAGAGGCTTAACAGGATGACTCGGGTTCGGTGGTGTAGTGGTAACACACCTGACTAGCAATCGGGAGGCTCAGATTCAAATCCTGGAAGTTCCGTGGTTTTCTTCATGGAGGAATTTTCTCGCGGGGCGATGTTTAAAAAAATGTGTCGTGGCGAATTCCAAAGAAATGGAAAGGTGAAACTTGGCACGCGTATGAGTGACAAGATATTACTGAACTGAAGCAGGATTCAGATTTCATAGTTCATCCCCTCCGGGCATAGCTTTTGGGTGGGTCGGCATTTCTATACATGTTTTTTCACCAGCGAAAAGGGCAAACGTATAATATTAAAAGGTTGTGGGCATGTAGTTTACTGAGGAGGAATTTCGGTTTTAAAAAATGGTACGTTTCGGTTAAAACGGCGCAGGGCACATATTTTGCAAAAGGCGTATTGTCACGAATTTTCTGATACAGGAAAATAGAGGGCGCATGAATTAAAAAAAATACCTTGGGGTATAAGTATCTCATGCATAGCTGCGTAAATAAAAAAAATTACTTTTATTATACATGGATGATTGTGACTGACTGACGCTAATTTAAAAAGGGGAAACGTATAAGGCTGAAACTGGGTGGCATGTAGTTACCTGAGTCTCTATTTCAGAAGAAATTTTTTTTTTCACTGAAACCCATCAGGGCTCTTTTTTATGTCCCATTTTTTCCTGAATTTGTTTTTGATCCAGCGAAGCAGAGACAGAAAATTTAAACTTCCCTCAGAAGTACCTGTTTAATGGCTTAGTACAGGAAAAATCCTACTGTTCAAATATGTCTCCTTAGCGTAGATTATTGGGGAGAAACATTTCATAATGTATTCTCCACCCTTACTGAAAGGGTCACAAGAAGATTTAAAGTTAGGGAAACAGAGAATCATAGAAGTAGAGAGTTTGATGAAAATCAAGACTTTCCACCCAATATGTCGCGTATTTCAATGGGGACGCACTTCAAATATGTGTCTCCCATTCCGCAAAATGAAGTAATCACTATCCAAGGTAATGGAACGCCGAAGGCGCGACCATGGCGAGTTTTTTTGCCCGACGGACGAACAAACTCGCTAGTAAAGAATAAAGGCCCTAAGTCCTTAACCCCAAGCCACTTGTGAGTGATTACTATGCCAAATGGTTACTCGAAAAACCTCAACATCAATTGAAATGTGTTTACTTCGTTTCGTTGTGCAGCATTTGTCACTGGAAATTTTTTTCTAAACCTTTGAAAAAAATTTCTTTAAATTCCTTTCGGAGGGTATTCTACCAGACTGACTTTCATGCTTGAAATGATGTTTGTGATTTCTTTCAAGTTCCACTGGAGTGCAAACAGACGCAAAACGAGCAGAATACGTTGGGAAGAAGAACAGGGCTACGTCTGGTTCACCTTGCAAGCCCTGGCGGAAATCCCCATTGGATCCTCAGTATCGTAGTTGGGCTCGTAGACTCCCTGCCTTCTCGGATATGGTGCACGAGAATCACAATTTCTGTAGAAATCCCGGAGGTCGTCCTGGGGGTCCATAGTGCAACACGGGAGGCATCAGCGAAAACAAATGAGAATATTGCGATGTTCCGTTTTGTTCCGATGAGAAAAAAGAATCCAGTCAGTGAAAAATATGTTTAAAATTATTTGAGAAGAATTATGATTTGTTATTTATGGTTCATGAACGAAAACCAGTTGTTTTGTTGTAACCCAGGTTCCCTAACACAGTGAAAAGGAGACTTTCTATCTAAATGACTCATTTCAATGTCATGCTTAAAACAATGTGTCAATAGGGTACACTTCCGCTCACGGATTTAACAAATCGTTTAGATATCAATATTCCATATAGTTTTTTGTTCATTTTTGCCTAACCTTTCGGATTAGGAATTCCCAAATATCCATTGTTGGGGTTTAAGTGAAAGAGGTCGAATCGAATCTTGTAAAAGCCCATGAACCTTTTCTGCGTCCCAACAAGATATGGACAGAATCCCATACCGTTTTTAAATTATTTAACTGCAGATTGGGTAGATTCACCAGTATGCGGATGGGCGCCTCTTCATGGACAGTTTTTCATTTTTTTCTATTTCACAAAATTCACGACGAAAATGTATTTCCATAAATGCTCCATATTTTGCATTTGGGATGCTGAAGATAGATTTTTGTGACGTTCCCTACTGCCCCATCAAGATTCGACCGGGAAACTGACTCTTTGGAACAGGACTAACGAGAAACGAAAAAAATAAAACCAGATCTCAAGTGCATTTGAAACGGAACAGGAAAATAATCTTTTATGGTATATTCAAGAATGTAAATGTGAATAAGTGATTTTAGTGCGCTTTGAGCCTACTTGCCTTGTCCTATTGCATTTAACCCATGAGTGAATGACCTTCTAACTCCACCCATTGAGCATTTCTGGCACAAATGCAAAAAAAAAAACAGGAAAAAAAGTTATTTCACGATTCCGGAACGTATTTACTTATAAGAAACTGTGGGCGCCAAATTGGTTGTAAACTACTTCACTGTTTTTACAACTGCCTCGTCACCAAATTCCAGTAGGTTTTGCTAAAGAATTGAATGAAAACTTAGTAGGAAACAATTGGACATATTGGAATGCTTTTTTGGATGTGAAGAGGGAGATGGCGGCGTCAAATACGATCCTTGCACTGTTCATATGCTATATTTATTATAATCGGTTTCAGATCATCCTATCTCAAAAACTGAGCCCATTTATATGTAATGTAAAATAAATACATAGGTTAGAACCAATGATGACATTCAAAAATGGGAAATTAAAGAACTTTCAAGAGAAATGAATTGTTTCTCAGCTTCGGGGCCCACAACTGGCCCAATGACAGGCTTCGAACGAGCGAGATGAAGGAAAGTTTCAAGACACAAAAATACATGTCAATTTCACTATATGCACCCTCAAATGTCAGCTCGCACCCGAAGTTTCCCTTCTTCCCACTTACTTGCAGGAGCGCTCCAAGGAGCTGCTTCGCCATTTCGGACGAGTCTTGGTTTATCGCAGTACAGCAGAGTGTACTGGCAGCTGCCGTCTTCTTATGCTGAGCCAATTTCATGAGATTAAATGTAGCAGTCTATGTTGACGGAAGCAAATACCGTTATTGCGATAACATGAATATATCTCTGATAAAATTTGTAAAGAGCTGCTAAGAACCGCGGGAAGATCCGAGCAGAAGTGGTCCTATTTTATCCTCTGGCATCCTTGGAAAGTAAATAAAACTGACGATTTCACATGGCTAAGTTGAGCCATTTGCCCGTCGGTAGTCACCAAATTCATCGAGAGATGGAATTTCCTGTGAAATAAGTAAAAAAAACACGAGAATATTATAACGGAATAAAACGCATTGGTAAAAATGCATGAAATATTTTTACAAATTCTAAATGTTTACAAATCCTTGGAAGTTGTGTTTGAGAAAGTTACCAGCTGCAATGGAGGTGAGGGACTCTTCTGACAAGGAATGGATAAGGAAGAAGCCACATGCACATCAGTGTAGAGGTGCTTGAGATTTCGCGCTGAATTCCCAGCCTCTTTTCAAGTGGCCATCTGTGCTCTCTGGTGTCGAATCGGCATTGCCCGTTTCCGAGTAAAATGAGATAACATTTAATTTGCATATAACAAAAGATGAGTAATGCTCGAAATTAGTTAAAGGAGAAAAAAGAGCTTCGTGAATGGTGGGTCCCACTCCCATATGGTGCTCCATCACGTGGCACAGTGGAAGACCCTGGAGAAGCAGTTGTCGTCGTCATGGGAAGGTGTATGATGACTAAGACGTGACGACCAGCCTAGGAATCCAAAATCCACGAAACTGTGTTTTACATGTTGCACATGAAACTCTGTTTTCATATCGTTTTTATAGTAGTAGTTTCGACGGCAGTTTAGTCAGCTGGTAATTTTTAGCATAAGGTCCGCTTGAAGTGGAAGGAGTTGAAAGATTTAAGGTCTTAGCCCCCAGGCTATTTTCAGCTTTTAAATTGGCAGGTAATATTATATTCTATTTACAGCCTGTCAGAAGTGAGTTGAGAGACAGAGGCCCCACAGGAAGTGGTGTTCCCAGGTGCCAGCTGGCCTGAAGGGTCTCATCAGGTGCCCTGGGGAGACGAGATGAGGGCGTTGGGTTATAAGAGATGAGCGAGGATGTTCTCTATGGCGTTCATGCAGGGAAGAGATACAGAGTTAGAGTAGAGGAGACGGCCGCTGGGGGGAGAAAGGGGAAGAGGACAGAAATGTGATGTTATTTTAACTATGTACTTTTTACGTTTTATTTTTGAACTGGAGAGTGAAGCGTAGCGAAAAGGTTCAGAACGGAAGAGAGGCAAGAGAGAGAGAGAGAGAGAGAGAGAGGAGTGAATGATGGTGGATAGGGGACAAGTAGGGACCTTTGTTTATCGATTCCCACGAAGCAGAATAGAAGCACGGAACGTGGTATCGAGAAACACGTAATGATACGCCCTAGTATCTTCATTGAGCTTCCATTGAGATCAGCATTTCCAAGGCATATGTTTTTCTCCAGAAAAAACATCACTGAATACCCCAAAACTAAAAACGGTTCAGACGAATACTGTCCAAGCACGTGATCGATTTCCCATTGTGGGATTGGGGGCCAAAGAGGTTGGGATATGGGAGATAAAGGACCGACATTGATCTATCAAGACTAGGCGAAAAGCGTTGGACGTATCAGGGAGTGACTACATTTATCCAAGCCATGCGGCAAAATGAAATTGCTTGCTATTAAATGAAACCCGTTACAGTATTCTGACAGTTCCACCGTTTCAGGAAGATCCAAGTTTATTCGGCCTAAGTCGCGTTTGAAAGCGCCAAACCAACGTGTTCAAAGAGTGCCTTTGGAACGGTATCCACCTGAAAGTTCACAGGTAAAAACATGTTTTGATGTTCTTTCATCACCTTGCGACCGACCGAGAGGCGGGAAGTAGCGTTGTTCAAGAGGGTCATGTTTGCACCTGACTACTGCTATTTCTTAAGATACCTCGTCACAAGCTATGTTATACAAGGCACGTCTGAAAAGTCTTAGCAAACAATATTTTATTCCACCAGAAAGAATCGTACGCAGCAGAAGCTACGAGGCACGATCCGTAGTGGCACATAACATTGAATCAACATTGAATGCTGATTCAACATCCGGATGTTGCATCAACGTTGAATCCATGTTGTTTCAATGTTATGTCTCAATGTTATGTTATGTTTCAATGTTATGTTTCAATGTTATGTTTCAATGTTATGTTTCAATGTTATGTTTCAATGTTATATTATTAGGGGAATAATAGACGTTTAGCATGAACGACGTTCCATTTTTGTTTCAAACGGGAGATACATGGCGCTACAGTATCAGAAAACATGGCGGTTACTTTCTGTGAAAGATCAGCATTTTTTGCTTAAGCTCTTGTTGGAAGAGGGTGAAATTCCAGCCATCATCTACAGACGAATGAATACGGCGTTTGGCTGTGCTTGTACATCACAATGGACCGTGAATGTCTGGTGTAAGCAGATCCAAGGTCATCAATTGGTGACAACTGTGTTTTGGGATGCCATTGTTGCCTTTCTGGTGGACTTCCGTCGGTGAAAAATCACCGTAAATGCAAAATGTTATCGCTCGACACGAATAAATCTTGAAAGAGCCATCGCCAGAAGAGAACCTTAAGCTGCCTCCTGCTGCAGCAAGACAACGCGCTGCTGCACGCAGCTGGCAAGACCAGTGATGGCAACGCCTGGGTTCAAAGCAGCGCCCATACCCGCCGTTCGGTCCGGACGAGGCACCCTGCGAGTATTACCTCATTTAACATCTTCAAAATGCAATGACTGAAGTTCACTGTCCGGATTGTGCATCTCTGCAGCCGCTCTCCAAATGTGGCTTCACGAACGGGATTATTCCTTCGATCGTGATGGAATTCACAAACGTTCTGGCATGCGTCGTAAGTGTGAGGCTATAAATGGTGAGTTCTTCGAAAAGTGACTGCACTATATTCCTACTCGTGAATGTTAAGTCACACACATGTTAAGTCACATCCCTGTAAAAAAAAGTTACCTTTTTAGTGGAATTAAAATTAAAATATTTCAGAACACTTTTCAGACATGTCTCGTAGATCCCGGTGTTTATTATTCTGTTTACATAGAGTGCATATGCAGTCTTCGAATGTTTCCTTGAACCTATTTGAAGTAAAAGTTCAAGAATCTCCAAAAATTATTCACATTTACGAGGTCTGACAATAAAATAAGGAGACTGACAACACTATAATGCGCGTGGCAAGACTGGGTTAGTGGCGATTGCTGCAACCTGTCAGTGCATGTCTTAAGTCTGTGCAGTACCAAACTTGTCATGATACTTGCAGTGATTGCAGAGCAGTACCACTTTACCTAATGTACTGTTAGGGGATGAAAAAAATCATACTCGAAGAAAAACCAACCGATTAACCGGTTAAGACCTTGTTGTTCTGTTTCTTCGACTGCAAAGTGTTAGTGCATGGTGAGTCTGTTCCTGCTAGTGAAACAGTCAACTAGCAGTTTTCTCTGGAAGTTTTGAAACGTCTGAGAAAGCGGGTTCGTCGTGTAAGACCGGAATTTTCCCTGATAAGTGGATTTTTCACCACGATAACGCGCCGACACCCACAGCACTTTCCGTTCAGGAGTTTTTGGCAAAAAAAAATCAATTACAGTACTCGAACAGTACTCGAACAATTACAGTACCTTCTTCACCGGATCTCGCTCCGTGTGACTTTTCCTCGTTCCATAATGTGAAGAAACACATCAAGGGAACACATTGTGAAACCGTGGAAGAGATTCAGAAGGTTATGACGGGCGTTCTAAACATCTTGCAGGAGATTGACATCCAGAAGTGCTTCGACGGGTGGGAAAAATCCTGGAATTCATGTATAGCTGCAAAAAGGAACTATTTTGAAGGAGACCAACACAGTTTACAATAATATAAAATACAGTGTATAGCTGTTAAAAAATTGAGTCTCGTTATTTTAATGTCAGACCTCGTATGTTTATACGTACAGCATACTACAAATCGAGCTCGTCTATGCACCGCGTAAAATTGTAGGAGGCATGCGTATAGGTGCTTAAGGATTCGATGAACTGCACAACGATAGCTCTTTTAATGTCGACAGCACCAGAAGAAAGAGGACGGGAAATAATTAAAAACTCACTCGATGCAGGTGATAGGCAGAGGAATGCCGATTAGACATCTACGTTTAACCCTTTGCGGTTCAACCTCATCCTCGGGATGGAATTTATAAACTGCAATTTTGTCCTATATCATCTGTAGCATGCGACGCTATGTTTATTTAACATCGTTACTCACGTCCTTTATTGAAACCGCGCAGTTATTGTTTACATCAGGCCAGTTTATCCAGGACAGCGCCGTCGAGAGCGTTGAGGCTCGCCTGGGAAAATTAAAAAATAATAGGGCTGCAAATGGTTAAAAGGATGCGTGGAAATCAATTTCGTGCCGCTTCCATAACTCGCTTCAAGAAGAACCAAGATGCTATCAAGGACGTAGTAAGAACGGAGATACCGGAGAACGGAGAGATATAATTACCAATGAGTAGGCAGTAAATGACGGCTGTGAAACATACCACTGCTCTAAAATATTGGACGATATAGAGACGTTACTATATAAGATAACTGTATTAAGCGCATTGAGTTGTCCTGTAGNAGATCTACGTATCCTTACGAAAAATGAAGAAATTTTCTTCCAGCAAAGAATGGTAGAAGTAAGATCATACAAGCGAAACATAAAAATCAATCTGAAAAGGGGAACAATCCGGCTTCAACTGCTTCGCCCTAGAAGCTCATTGCTGTGTATAACAGAGCAGTTGCCTGGGAGATTTGCGCGGTACATCATTTATGTATATGCCTGCTTGAAGTACAATATGTTTACATATAGGCGTTTTCTTGGGTTTTCAGTTGAGTTATGGATGGCCTGTCATCGTACCATACATAAATGTATACATGAGATGTACTTTTAAGGAAAAATTCTAGGAACGGTCGATATACGAGAAAACAATAGCCCAGAATCCATGGAATATGACGACCGTAGTGGACGGCCATGAGGAAACTACGAAAGCCTTTTCTAAAATTTTCCGCTGCGACCGCCGGCACTCAGTTTCAAGACAGAATAATGGAAATTCTTAAATTGGGTGATTATTTTGTTTCCACATCGTCTTTGATCGGAGGACCTCGCACCTCGTGGCGCCCTTTCCCAAAGCCTTCGTTGGGTAGGCAATTTGGGACGAAGTCTTTAAAATTAATTTCTGGGCCTGGTTTACAATCTTTGTACATGTGAAAGAAATGGGTTCGGAAGGTGGTAATTCAAGAAACTACTTGCTGCACTAGAGTTTAATCTTGATTCCGGCAACGGTTAACTAACATGATTTCCTGTCAGAACAGGACATTGGCTAGAAAATCATCATTAGCCTGCATTAAGGGGAAATTAGCTCAATATTGGTTCAAGCTAGGGCTGTCGATCTTTTCAAAAAGTTAATCAATTCATCGTGACCCATTTTATAAATTAACCAGTCGATTAATCTAGTTTTAATCGATCCCATGAATCCTCTCTGAATCCTATTCTAGGCGTTGGAAATGATTCTGCTCGTGTCATGCCCCACACCTAGGCGAGCCTCAGTCGCTAACGTAGCAGTTACTATCCATACATGCACTAGTTCTTCCTACAAGTGACATATTGCAGTCGGAAAGCATATATTGCATAGTTACAATTTAGCCCGGTAAATTATGAAACGTAAGCAAAGAAGCGCGCTTTGCCATTTAGCCAATTCGTAACTGAAGGATGCACTTCATTGCGCGGAGATTTAAATATTCATTAACGATTTGCGGGCAACACAGGATGGAAGCGCAAAAATAGTGGCAAACAAGTAATAAGAGAGCATTTAACACTTACGTTTCCACTCCTCTCGCCTGCCCCCCCACTTCCCCCCTCTCGGGTACTTTGTGGGGGCTCCCACGAATGTTCGCCGGTGCACTTGCACGTATGCCTCTGCTGAGTCTTTACTTGATCCTCTTTCTTGCTTCTGCAGTTCCATGCCCTTGTCCAACTCCCCTCTCCCTTCTATGCTTCCCTTGCAGTTTCTTCATGAAGATTTTCTGTTTCCCATTCGCATCCAGTCACTTTTCGGTAGCTAGGCCGCTGTTACCCCAGGCCGACGCGCGACGCCTGCAAGGCCAAGCCTTCAAAGGCCGTAGGCTCGGCAGAAGGACACGGGATGCATGCCAGTGCGATTGTTTATGCAAAGGGGTCGGGAAGCCTTATTTTAGAATTGTCTTTTGAGTTTGACCAAGTTGGCCTAGCCTAATAATACCTAATTAGCAGAACTCTAAGGTCATTTAGATCTGCTTGATCGCTTCAAAA
>CAJPEV010006285.1:0-10783 GCA_905338385.1 Darwinula stevensoni
AATCGCCCCCTCGTCGGAAAAGAAAAATACATTTCTCATCGCCATGGGCAGACAGACGAAGGGTGACTGGTGACTTGAGAGACCTTGATCGGTCAAGGTTTTTTTTTCCAATGCTGGTTACGGGGCGGCACAGGATCAAAGGGGAGTTGGCTCGCTCGCAGAAAGGTGTGGGACTGGAGGGCGGGGGGGCGTAGGGCTGGTGCACGTATCCTGTTCCCCCATTCATGGATGGGGAAGAATTGAGGGCCGAGAGGAAGAGAGGGTATCAGTCCCTCTTCTTCCCCCCTCCCCTTCCCTCCCCGCCCTCCCTCTCTTTCGTCCCGCGTTGCGGATTGCGGTAGTGGATAGGGAGTCCATTTTTCAGAGAATTACTGGGAAACCCACAGACACCGTGGCGGGGGGGACGCCTCCTCTGGGATGATGAATCAGGGAAGGGACACGGATGGTCTCATTTCTAGCACTTCTGATTGCATCTTCAGAGCGCCTCTTCGAATGGGAACGACGCTTTAATGTCGTCGGGGCCCGTTCGAGGCAGCTATATCTTCACTCTCGGTTCTGGGGTGGCGGCATCTTTCTCTTCGAAACAACGTTGGCCTCGTAATAATGGTCGAAGGAGGACGTATGTAGATATGTACCCTAGATAACTCCTGGTGGAAATAATTATTTTTGCTTAATAGAAAGTTTCATCTCCTCCGCAGCTAAGTAGGAAGTTGCGGCTAGAAAGGAGCTGGAGTTACATGAAACAAGGGAACCTCTAGTCATTTTCCGAAGTATTGGGTTGGAAAACGTCTCGAAATACTATAATTTTGGTTGAAGAATCTGCAGTAGCAGTGGAGTGTATCTGCTTTGCTTCACGTCAATCCACATCTGAACTCCCTTTTCCTCTTTGTTTTTGCAACGTCTGCGATATCCTGCCATTGAAAACGCGGATGGGATTTTCAAGTATTATTGCTGTGTAATTGTGTAATGGAGCGCATGGAACGTCAAGCCAAGAAGGGGAACTTGAAGTATGGTGCTTCATATAGGGAACGAAATGTTCATTCTCTTCCACGGGAAGTGCGAATTCTAACGGCTCCAGGACTTTTATGATGACGAATGTCCAGTTTTACCCCCTCACTTGAATCACGATTATGGGATATGCGCAGTGAAAAAATCACTCAAGCGGAGGGAAGAACTGAATCAGCACCGGATCATCTTCCGAAAACTTTTGAGCTGTAACAATGGATTCCGACTCGTCTTGTCCCGTTAAGCTGCTCTTTCGGGACCCCGTGATGTTGCAACGTGATGTGGAGAGGAATTAGTTCATCTGCTGTCGGTTGTCATCTGTGCGGTCCATTCGAATATTTCCGAACGTCAGCGCTAAGTCAGCGTTGAAAATGCCTTTGAAAACCACAACTTGTAACGTTAGCAAATAGGGTCATTGGCAAACAGGGTACAGCGGTATTCACGGTTGCGGTACGAGATATGCATGACAGCATTGAAGCCGATGACGTACAGCTCGAGCCCTCGTTTTTCAAAATAACTTCTGAGACAGAGTGGCATCTTCTTATGCAAGCGACCTTCAAGCTTCTTGTGACCTACTGACAGCGTACGTCGTGGCATTCATGGGTGTCTGTACGAGTGATCCACACTTCGCATGCGTCACAATTACTAACAGTTATGGTGTCAGGCGCTGAAAAGGCAGCTTCGTCTTTCTGATGATGAACCGTATGAACCGTGCACTAACACTGGATAGCCAGACTGGGGTAATTCTTACAGAGTTAATATTTTTTTTAAATCATATTTTTTTTGTTGTTTCTCCCAGTGCAAAGATTACCAACAATGGATTTCTAGATGTAGCTGTACTAACCCCCGCAGCCCATATATCATAGCGCTTGTTAAGGCGAGAAATTGCAACGGAACACGGGGACGGGCGGAGCCTTTGGTATATGTGAGCAGAGGGAAATGGTTAGCGGTTCACGCCAACGATTGGTTATGGTTTGTCGGGGGAGGGAGTTTTCTGATCTGATGTCAGATTTCATTGTTTCCTGTCCAAAACTCGAGGAAATCTGTTGAGAAGTTGACTCTCGNGTTATCTCTTAGCATGGGAAGTGGCATCCGTGCAAGCCATAACAACTTCCACGTCGCTTATCGTAGCGCAAGCCCGCAATAAATTTTAAGGGAAGGTATGCTGTTCTCCCTTGTACACGTACACTCCCCGCACACGCCCCACACTCTCCCCATACTCCCCCACGTCCCTTTCCATGAATATGGAATGTTCACGAGATCTGTTTGCTGACTGGAGGGATTTCTCCGCTTTTCTGTGTTTCAGCTCAAACTTGCTTTCAACGATGACGCTACAACGACGTTCGAGTATCCTTCAGAGCAGTCGATGTTGGAGGACCACGACGCTTTGGATTCGAGTGCCATCTCGGGGAGGAGCGGGGAAGCTGGGTTGGGTCTCGGGAAATCCTCCGCCTTGCACGGTCTGTTGAGTCTGTCCTCTCTCTCTCCTTCCTTAACTTGTCAAAAATATTTTTTTTCTGTCTCCCCAGGCCTATCTTTTTACTGTATGTGCATCGTAGCATATGTTGCCCCCGTGGTGGAAAGGGATGGCAGGTTGTCGCGGGTGGCTGTCATGACTTATTCATGGTAGGCGGACTCTCGTGTTTGGGACTCTTACGCCACTCCAAGCAGGCGAAACTCTTGCTCTTTAGTCGTTATTCCAAGCAGGCGAAATTCTATACTTGGTAGCCCATGCACATACACTATTAGATCGTCCCAGTGGGATTGCTTTGGTTGGGATCTCGTTCCGCTTTCCGTTTTTTTCTCTCTCTTATCCCCGTATTCAGAACTTTCATCTCCTCATTCACTGATTGCAGAAAGAGTGAGAAACGAGTGAAAGTGACACAAGCGACTGGGAAAAGAATGACTAATTTGTTGCTTGGCTGGCCGAGACGGGCTTGAGACGCTATCTGACGGTCAGGGGGCGGAAATTATGTCGCAATTTTGTTCCCAGCGATTTTTCACAAATCCCTACGAATACGGGAGGAAGTAATGAATGTACTTCCTTCAAGACTTATTTCTTCAAGGCAACAAGCTGAGATTTCTGAATTCTGCGGCTGCAGTGCATCACCTCGTGCGTCGCGGCGACTCATTAAGGCAGTGGAAAAACCGCGTCCACACCCCCAGATGGAAGAGGATTCGCGCTTGGGTAACCTGGGAAAGGAAAGTTGGGTGTGATGTAGTGGATGCTGGCCGGCGTTTCGTCTCTCCATTGTCAACTTGCTTTCCCGAAATATGTCTTCTTTTTTTTTTTTTATTGCGAACGGCTTTCTTCTCTCTTTCGCCCGTCACGGTGTCATCTAGGCATCGAAAGTGTCAGTCGAGGAGAAAGGCCACACAATGGACTCGAAGAGGTCCGGACAGCCTGCAGAAAGGGACCTGCCATCGAAGTACGAAGAAGCCCTTTGACGAGGGAATGAATATCATCCGTCATTCATAATGAGGACTGACAGGATGGAATCCTTTTGAAATGAAAGGCTTCTGGCTGTTATTTCCTTTCCCTGAAGGGCATTGTCAGGCTCCTTTGAAGCACTCGACCTTCTTGGCGACCAGCGGAGGAAGGATTTAATGGTATACATGCGGAGAGTGTGTTAAACTTGCAGATTGCAGCGATCTTGCACCATGTCGGCTGAATTTTGTTATTTCTGAGACGGATTAATCATAATATGACTACTAATGTCACTGGGATTGAGACGAATCAAATCCATATGGAATCTCATAAAATCAAATCTCAATTATTCATGTATCGAATCCAATTTATTATTAAATTAATTATCTTCGTCGCACCTCCAAGTTTAAAATCAAATTTGCCATTGGCTTGTCATGTCCTTCATCAGATGTCAGATCAATTGACGCCTGTTAATGCTTTCGACAGAACCCCATACACCTAATAAAATCACAAAAGATGGCGAAATCGACGAATTCCATCGATTCCTATATGTGTGAAATCGGGTTACGTGCGGTTCAGGTTGTTATCCGCCACTGGTGAAATATTATCAGCAGTGTTGATTCGGTCGGCAGATGTCTCTGTGGCCTTCGTCTTGGTCTGGTCGAATCAAGCCTCCCTGGATCGTCTGGTGGACGGTTTTCTTTCTTCGTTTCCTATTTTGTCGTCAATTGCAGTCCGTTTCGATACTTTTCTCACAAAATTTTGGTTTTTTTTATAATCATCTTGTCATTGAATTGTCATAACCGTCGCAAGTTTTTCCAAGGAATATCGTAAGTTCTTATGCAGACTTGCATATGAAGATTTGCACGCAGAGCTTCTGTTCATACTGTACCTCCGCACTGTTCTCTAATGGGACCTTGACGACAGATTGCATTGGCTCACATCAGGTTTCTTTCGACAGGGTTTTCGTCAGATTCTCATAGCTACTCATTACCACTCATTTCTACTCATTTCTTCGTGAATTCCTGTCATCGGTCAACCTTGCTTCTTTGGGCGCGCCTTGAAACTAATTACGTCAGTCTGTCCAGTCCCTTTGGTATTCGTGACTTGAAGTGGTGAAACCTCGTGGCCCAAATGGCAGCCGTGGAAACGAGGATGAGCAGTTTGCAGATTACCCAATCACAGGGGCATGCTCCATGTGAAATAAGAAGAGTTATCTCAGCTGACCCTGGCATGAGATCATGCCTTGCCCAATCAAGCGATTGGCCGTATTCAGGCTCTTCTTGTCAAGTCACGGTTCGGTTCAAGGGTTTTGCTCACCTACTAGACCCCTTCATTTCCTGCAAAACGCAACTGTTGACCTACATCGCTCTCGTTTTGAAAAAAAAAAAGGCCCAAATGGTCGAGGCTTTGGACTGAGTTCTCTGCATGGTCAGCCGTGTATCTTGATTATTTTCGTTCCCACCCTCTGTCTCTTTAATGAAGGCAGTGTCACCGCGCGAGAAATGGAGTTCTGGGACATCAGATATGTGCGTGCTGGTTGGTAACTGTTTATCTGAGATGTATTTGATTCTCCAGACACGGAGTCTGTCACAGTCATTCGTTTAAATCGTGATAACGCTCTTCCTTGTTCTTGCCTTGAATCAACCAATGATTTAGCCATGGGAAAGCCACGGGGTTACCTTGAGGCCTGTTTCTCCATCCCAGAGAAACAATGACAACCCCATTATTTCCACCATCCCGTGAAGGTGGCAACTAGGGATGAACGGTCCTTGGACGGGATGGGCCACCACACCTCATCGAGCCTTGTCTTGTGTGACGTTGAGAAGTGTAACGGGGCCAGAGTCCGCGCCCAAGTCTCTCCCCATTCTCCGACTGAATGTCTCGCGTCTTGTGTCTTGCCTCCTCCATCCAGGTGTCGTGTGAAAGTGCATCGCGGCTCGGCGAGCGGGGGAGGGCAATCAGTCTTTCTGGTTATTGCCGGCCTCGGTGATGAAATCGAACCCACTTCGTTTCACTTTCCTTGCCTGGCTTTGCCTGGCCGCTTTCTCATTCCACTTCGCCTCTCTGTGCAGGTCGTCGGTTGTGTGCATATTGTATCGTTTTCGTGAGCTGAAACAGGGTGTGCGTCTTCTGCAGCATGTCTGACGTTCTTGAACTCCCCATCATATGTAGGAGCCCTTCCAGTAAGTCACGAAAGGGTACCAGTTATCGACCGTAACAGTCGTCGCGTATACTAGTTGCGTTTTTCTCGATTCCATTTTGACAGTTGCGATGAACCCCTGTTAATATTGTGACAAACAAATTGTAACTTTACAAGTCCACTGTCACTTTATCATTTCAGTGTCTTTAACACCGGAGGAAGACTTTGAGAATGGGGAAGTGGGATTCACCTTATCAGCTACGGGACTCCCATTCTATTAAGTACTTGTTCTTTCGACTTCTGGTTATTGTCACGTAGACAGCGTATCTCACTGGTGGTAGATTTTAGTACAGAATGCAGATCCACCCTTGCTTGTGCACTGGTTACAGAACTGCGGTAATTGTTGCATCTGTCGAAAGACACTGGGCGCACGCGGTGTCCAAGGATTAGAATGTCGCGTCAGTTGTCACATGGATTTACTTTGAAAACCACTCGGGAGTGGAAATCATCTTGACTGGGAATGAGGTAGCACTCAATGGCTGTATTGGCATTGGCACCGTTCATTATAGTCCCATTCACCTCGCTGGAGGTCTCTGGCATTTCCCCATCCTCATAGAAGATCCTTGAGCCGCTTTATCCCTCAATATGTGCTATGGATATTAATGAGTCCTCCATTTCCATTTCCCCGTAGGCGGTCTAGCAAGTTACACGCCGAGCAAGATCCAGATCGGAACGGCATTCGAGCTGGGAGTGTCCCGGACCACGCCGACGTCGTCGTCGGGCGCGAACAAGTCAGGGAAAAAGGAGCCAGAACCCCCCGTCGAAGACTTCCTGAAGGAAACTCCGACTGGGGAAGCGTACAGCCAAGCCGGGACCACTTCCGACCTGCTCTTCTGAGCCCGTCTGTGACATTCCCTTGAATTCTTTTACCTGGTCTGGTCGTTGGACAGAGGGAACGTCGTTTCCTGTCTTCCGTCTCCGCCCTGTATGCGAGAGGTGCGAAGAGAGCGAGCGAAAGAGAGAAACTGGGACTGAATGGACGAGAAAAAAAAAGATTTTACGCTTTCCAGGGAATCTGTGATTTGTGTTTGATTCGCAAAGAGTTATCAGCAAGGTTATCAGGCTTCTCTCGCTTCTCCATCCCATAGTGATCGAGTGTATGTGAGACCGAAAGTGCCCCCCTTTCCTTTCCCAGCCCATTTACCCTTTCGGGTCGAAATTAATGCACCAGAAATGTCATTATGTCCTCTAGAAGCTGTGATGTACTTTTCATGTTAGCCGTTGGAATCGGATCTAGTGCGATCGGATCGCGGCCTCTACTATTTGACCACTGAGTGCTGATCATATGCCTACCTTATCTCTTCCTCGCAAACTAAGTCACTTCATTTATTCGACGTGCACCTCGAGAGTCGAATTCGCCAGGGCCAATCCGGGCGATGTCCTTGGCCGATGAATTCGCCGAGGGCATCGAGGTGCCCCAGGGCCAGCACCCATCGGTTGAATGGAAAATAACTTCGATGCGGATTTGGAGAGCTTGAATGTTTCGAGTCGGCATGCATGGATAACCCGATGAAAAATGTGGACCTGTGAATAATTTTTGATCGCGTTCCGCCGTCTGACAGAAGAGGGAGAAGGGAATCGCGACACCGAACCCCATCTGGCCTTGCCGAGTTCTCTTAAGCACCCGCGTGTGGACTAGTGTTTGTCTTTCAAGTCCGTTTCTCGCTCTCAGGAGTCACCGAGGAGGAACGAAAAAAAAAAGGACCGAGGTGAAGAGAATATCAGTATTTATGCATGCCTGGACCTATTCCTGTCGCATTTCCACCCGATTTGAAAGTGCATTTCGTACCGTTTCCATGTATTCTAGTTTGAGAGTTTCCCCCCGCCACCCAATGAAGAATTGCAATATTTTGTTGCTATAATAAAATGGATTACATCGTGGACATGGCCCTCCGAGTACAACTCATTCATTGTTTGGACTTCCTGGTACTTGTTGCGTGAAGCACGAAGTTGGGCAACGTTATCTGTGCAGAGCGCACTGCAACAGTTATCTGTTCTCTAGGTTCGAAATATTACGCAATCGATCTTAGAGCATTCGCGGGGATGAAGTTCATCGCCACCAGCTCACGAATCGCTCGAAGCGAGTTTCGGGTGTCTTATCCCTTGATCGTGGAGATAGATCCCCGAGTATCATTTTCCCATTGTTCGTCTGATAGTTTTGTTCTCAACGTTCACTTTCATCAGATTCTCGCAATAGTTATGATGCAAGTCTCGGCGTTCCGCGATAATATCCCCCAGGACCGCACTTCGTGTCTCTGAACCCTGAAATTGTTAATACGAGAACGAAGAATCCTCACCGTGAAGCATTGCGACCTATCGCATGAAGTTAAATTAAATAAGCCTCGAGCCAGCCAGGGCTGCGATGGTAAAACACGGCCCGACCTCGTCGACCCTGAGCATCCGGGCATCGTTACCCCAGATGGCGGCCTGTTTGACGATGCATGACGATGTTGGTGGATGACCTCATGGGCAAATATTTTTTTTTAATTGCTCACGCAAAGACATGACACTCTTTCGAGTCTCGTTTTAATTATTTGGAATAGCGAACCACCGAGCAGAAAGATGGCATCTCAGAGACGATATCGGGCTAACCCGTGGTGTAAGGGAAAGGGCATAAGGCTTCGCGTTCGCTATGGGGACTCGGCTGTGGGAGGCTGTGGGGAGGCCTTCATCAGTGGTGGAGAGTGGGGAAAATTGTTGTGCGGAGACGTCGCGATTTTTCAGCGAAATCGATACTGGATGCTGCATTAACGGGTTCCCCCGTTTTCAAGGTCCGATAACTGCGAGGAGACGTCGCCTTTCGTTCCAAGATATTTTTATCTGCTCCCGAAAGCGAAACGCGGGAATGCGATTGCAGGCCTCGACGAGCAAAAAGACCAGCAGCATTTCGCGCGTTCAATGTCCGCTCTCGGCGGAGCTACTCCGCGAAACTCGCACGGTGCGTGCGTTGATAATGGTTCCAATGGACCCTGGAGATTCCATCAAAATGTTAATTTCCAGAGCAAGGCCATGAGCAATCATTCAAGAGTAACCAGAGATTGGAAATGGGCGGGGAATCCAATCACTTCGTAAGTCAGAAAAAAAAACATGAGGTAACTCTCTGTTTTCATATTCAATGCAGCTTTTGCCATTAATTGGAATTGAGGTTATCAAAACTATCTACAAGAAACTTCCAACCTTAACGAATTTCGATGGAAGAGAAGTTGGACTCGACTACCGACTCTAATCCAATTTGATTATCCTACTTCTTTATTCATGTCTTGGATTTGTCACGATGTCATTCATCATTAGCAGTTCGGGTCAGCCAAAGTTTGGTTCATGCAGGATTCGTATTAAAAAGAAAGGAGTTCCGAAAGCAATTCGCATCGGGATTCCGTCCATCGAAAGGGTGCGAGGCCGGAATCCATTCATGAATCTCATCTGGTGCCTATCGCGTCTGCGAGACCATCATTAACCTATTTCGTTCCATCATCTTTCGATCACAGGGCTTTTCTGCGGCGAAAGTGAACGCGGCGAAAAAGGAAATGACGAACGGCCGATCGACGATGGCGAACAAATTGTCTGCAGCGGAATGTCGGCAGTCATTTGTCTGGCAAAAAAAAAAATGATTCGGAGTGAAATGTCCCGGAGCACCGAGCCCTCACTGACGGTAATACGAGCCCAGGATCCAGCCGAAGTCAGCTGGCCCTTTCTCTTCCGACGTTGACGCGGGTCGAGATTCCACGAAGTCGTCGCGCGTCAGGCTCGGTCTCGGAGGGTATGACGTCAGAGGCTGTCACGAAGATCACGAGACGTTCGGGAGAAATCACGAGAGAGAGAGAGAGAGAGATTAGCCGTCTTACCGAGAACGAAGACGTCGTTCGTCACCTGACAGTATCGTCTGGTGCATTTGCATTTCCTTCCGAGAAGTCCGATCAAGTTTTTCACCCTGTTTCGTTCACTCGTCCTTTCGATTTCGGGGCCGGAGGAGCTCTTTCAGAGAGCGACGATCACGGGACATTGCATCTCCGCAATCATCTGATTTTTCTCATTGAAAGTGTTCTGAGACCTTTAAGGATATTGTAAAAAAAAAGGCTTCCGTTTCAACACATATTCAAAGTTGTGCCCTTCCTGCAGTGCATCCAAATGTTGTAACTGTCACCACAAGAAATTCTCTGACAGGCATGAGCGAGAAGACCTGGCTTGCTTCATCCAAAAGCCGACAATTCAAAGAAAATTTTCATCCCAGAGTTTATGGGTCCATTAAAACTTTCTCATTCCTGGATCCTCCACATTAGCCCAAACATCCTCAGAATGACCCCCCCCCCCCCCCCCCTAGTAGCATATAACATTGAAACAACATTGATTCAATGTTGATTCAACATCCGGACGACGAACCAACGTTTAATGTCGATTCAATGTTAATATGCTACTAGGGCCACTACGCGCAGAAACAAAAATGGTATTACAAAATTTCCCACCCCTCGGGAGAGGGGAAGGACAGGACCACCACAGCATCTCCAAGGGGGACCCACACCCCACCCTAAATGGGAGACCCCCACCCCTCCACCCTCCCCCCATGTGCATGGACGGAACGCCCTGAATTTGAACTCGGGGATTTTCCCGAGATTTCAGGATGAGGGTGGCCTCGGGAAGCCACAAGAAGAAACGCTTCATGGAAACGGATAGGGACCTGTCGACGATGAGGGAATGGCGAACACGGAACGCTCCTCTCGATCTAGCTTTCGAGATGAACCACTTCGAAACGGTCGAGAGTGTCCCTGAATTCCTTTCGGAGCTCGAGTGGCGTTTCGAACAGTCTGCTGTGTCGAAGTGCAGCTCCTCCTTCGATTGAATCCCAAGGTCGATTGCAAAACCCATCGTCGTTTTCCTAATTCGCGTGAAGTTTCAATGGTTTTCTTCGCGTTGCGATAGGGCCAACGGTTTTAATCTCCGCTCTCGCTGGAGCTGTTTTTGCGAAACTTTCGCGGTGCCTTATACGTTTCCAAGTTATTCTCGGAATTTCTTCCAAATTAATCGCTCTGAGACAAAGCAGAGATAAAAAAAAGAAGTAGGATAATCAAATTGGATTAGAGTCGGTAGTCGAGTCCAACTTCTCTTCCATCGAAATTCGTTAAGGTTGGAAGTTTCTTGTAGATAGTTTTGAT
>CAJPEV010006286.1:0-10782 GCA_905338385.1 Darwinula stevensoni
GCGCGCGACCTTGAAGCCAGCTGCTGAGGATGATTTCCGTTCGTTTTGGCAACTTTTTTTTTCTGTATGTTTTTTTCAAACAGCCATGACTCATCTCCAAATGAATGTAGGAACCTAAAACCATACATTTTCAGAAAGAGCATGAAATGAACTTTCTTTCAGTTTTTTTCGACTCTGTAGCCCAAACCGTTCAGGAGATATTCACATTTTTATACAGGGGCAAAAACTTTTGGCCCACCCTGTATATGCAAGGCAGGGCTGAGGGATAATGCTTAATTTCAAATTCAGGCAGGGCTAGTATTTTTGGGTTTAAAAAATTGAGCAGCATGATATATAAAAATCCAATAATAAATTCTCACATCAATTGTAGAGATTTTCAGCCAATCATGTTCTTTGTTTCGAGGTCCAACAATTTTTGTGATGTCTTGATCTTCATTTAGGGAATCAAGGGAAGACTCTATCTCAGAGATTTCCATATTCATCCTTTCAAGTTCCTCAAGCCTTGAATCTCCTCCATTAGTCTCTTGACTAGCTTCAGGATCACTCTCACTGATGATGAATTGAGGGTTGTCTGTGATGGCAGACATTCTGGTTTCCAGTAGTTGCAACCTCATTTCTAGAAGAGCCTTTGTCCTATCGATGACATTTTGAGCTACTGCATTGAGAAGCATGTCTTGCTCAAACTTCTTCCCTGGAATAAGCACAAAAAGGTAAGTTGTATTCTTAGGGCTTTCATGATGGCAGTTTTGCAATCAAAGATTGACTTGAACATCATGATGTTGATAATGATCATCAAGTTTTTCTGAGAGAATCTCATGTGGATTTTGGATCATATTGATCAACTCACAAGGTCTTGGCTTGAGTTCTGCTCGGAAAACTGATTCTTCCAAATCTCCTTCGGCAGGAGGAGGTACATCTCCTTTTCGACTTTGGAAATATGGCCAATGGTAAGAGGTTAGCCTCACTGAAGCGAGATGTTGAGTGCTTGCAGTTCCCTCTCTTCCAGGACCTCTTATGTAAAGGTCCAAAGAGGATTCCAGTTCCTCCTACAAATGAAAAAAAAAAGGCATGGAGGAATCTAAACTCAATTCATAAAACAGAACACAAAAGGTAGTGGCAATAGGAGCAAAGTGGAAAGTTGCTCTTCATTTCATTATTCATGAATGGATATGCAAAAAATCAACAATTGAAATAAATAACTAGACTATTCAGTAATTCTAAAGCCAGGCTACGTTGGTATGCAAACCCTGTAATGCAAATTCATGTATGGAAATGCAACTTTATGGAAATTCATGGTTGGAACTGCATCTTTAAGGAAATTCATGAATGGAACTATAACAAAAAAGTGAAAACAGTTCATTATGTGGGTGAATGTCAAAAAGTAGAGGTATTACATATGTATATTGTAGGTACCACAAAAATCTGAAATCCTGACTTAGACATATTATTGAGTGAAGATTATTTTGTTCTGAGTCTTGGAATGGGACATATATGGAATATAGTCCAGTCATACATCTTAGAGGGAATTGAAGTTTACTCTGCCTTAATTTGTTAGGTACTTCTGAAACTTTTTGACAGGTGAGAGCAGCTTTGTGCAACTCCTCTGATGGAATAAATATTTGCATCAGTAGTTCTGTGTGCCTGGTGATTTACTGGCAACCTCTACCAAGAAGTAGCTCCAGAGCCTTTCCAGAAATGTGTTAAGGTTACATATACTGAAACAATTATTTAAGTTGTGATGAAGAGATACTCTTCCTAGTGTGCTTGATGTCACATCTTAATATCCTATGTCCACTCAGTTTTATGACAATTCCAAATTGCATGGAGGGTTATAAGACAATGGACTCACTTGTCGGCGCCTGCATTTCACCAGATACAGATGGAGTACATTAAGTTCCCCCATAACAAGTTTCTGAAGTGCCATGTTGATCTCCAGACTTTTGCGCATGGTCTCAGTTTCTGAAGATTCTTCAGACAAGGTATATCTAGTGAGAAAATCATCCTGTTCTGCATCCACCAAGCTGCTATTTTCCAAGGATGGTTGATTCTCATGCCCTGTAAGAAAAACACATGAGGTCTATGCCATACAAAATAAGGTTATTTAGTGGTGCTCAAGTAAAATCAATATTTTTCTTCAGCAGTTTTCTGCCTCAGCAATAATGAATGAACCCTAATTTTTCTGCTGGAAGACATTGAACTTGATAAGGGCTTATGCAAGGTTTCATAGTTACAGCATGAGTGCAAGAAGAGTTAATAGTTTACTGTCTAAAGCAGGGGAAGGCACGATGAATAGCTGATCACAGAAACCTGATTGCCTGCTTCGGGATACCAGGACAATCCAGAATTTACAAAGACTACCTTGGTACATTTATGATTAAAAGCATTGAAAGAATGCAACCATACCTTCTATTCTATACCTTCAAAGAGGCTTTTCAGAATCCAACTGGAACATAGTACATCTGTAAAAATTGTGGGGCAATAATAATAATAATTCTAAAAAAAAAATACCCATGACTTTCAAGGTCAATAAAAGAAGTAAAGGAACCTAGAGGATCCCTCCTCTTCAGTACATTTGGAATGGGAAAATAGACTTGAGTTGTCACTCAGTCAGGTGTACATGATGAAATCTCTGGTGGTATAATTTTCTTAAATGAAAGCAATTAAAAAAAAATCAGAGGCAACAGGTAAAATTAAAGTGGCAAGAATTTGCTATTTCTTGTTGCAAACCAGACACAAGATTTGTAACTATGAAAAATGGCCCACAGGCAGGAGAATGATTTTAGGGTACATGTTCTAAATGCCTGTCACTTAATGCAAGACATGCTGGCATACAGTATTTACATGAGATCTTTTGGTTTGTACCCATTCTTCAATTACATGCATGGCCTGAATGCTTAAATCTCATTTTTGCAAGATAAAGGGCTCTTTAAGATATAGAACTCTTTTCCACTCCATAAAAGTCAATGGATTCTTAAAAGACAGTTAACTAAAGGAGGTTTCAGTAATTAGGCTTTTTTTTTTTTAGTCTCTCCACTGGCCTAATGGACAGAAAGAAATACATGATTTTGCTTAATCCTATGAGGTGAGATAGAACTCAGCCCTGTAAAATGAAGTATACAATTTTAGTGGTAAGACACAAGTGAGCTCACATGAGAGAAATGAGCTTTTTGATGCAAAGTTAGATGATGGGTACAATAGAGGTCCTCCTCCAGTCTCCAAGTCCACCACCGAAGATTCATCAGAGTCTTCTGAGTCTCTGTCACTAAATTCAAGGTCACTGTCATCAGAAACTGCAAAAACATTTTCCACTTCCTCCTTGGTGACATGGGCTCCTGATGCTATTCCCTCATCTTCAGGATCACCATTCTCACCAAAACTGTCCCTAGAAACTGGGAAGGCAGCTTTCACTCGTTTCCCAGTCATTGATGCTGTTTCTGTTGGCCGGTTAATTTTTCTTTTGGAGAATTTCCTATCTGCATGAAAATCTTCTGTTGCTCCATGCTCCATAATATTACCTAAAAATGACAATCTGGAATGAAGCATTAATAAAATGTTGAAGTAATAGCTACTACAGGTTGACATGACTTTCCTATATTTAGGACTGATGCCCTGCAATGAGTGTTAACAGTGGGTAAGACCTGAGCCAACTCAAGGCAATAATGCAATACCAGCAAGCATCATACAACAGGTGTGTCTAAATCATCTGCAAAACAAGGGTTTGGGCACTCGTTTTTAATACTTTCAGTGACGATACTTTGACCAATTACCTTTTCTTCTATGAAGGCATAGCTGAAAAGAATGGGTAGCTGGGAGACTTCACTATTCTGAGTACTTTATCACTCGTAAAACATGTTTGTTTAATGAGAATGAAGTTTGCAGAATATACACAATATACACCTTCCCTATATGACATTAATGGTCATTTGCACCCTCACTCCATCTCCTCTTCCCAAGGAGAGGGAAGGGAATCTTTAGCACCATTGATATGGTTTAGTGATCAGTGGTCAACATAGTCCCTTCAATTCCCTGCTAATAGGTCTACGATGTTGAAAAGCAGTTCAACGACCTTTCCTCCTACATTGTGGTTAAGAAAATTATGGAGCTAGGCAAAACCCATGAGGATATTAGGATCTGGAGTGGATTGCATACAACTGACTTAAGCGTAATGATGCTTTAAACCGGTGCTAATGCAAAGCGGTGCTAATAAATGTTTAAAGCTTCATCACGCTAAAGTCAGTTTTATGCAATGCCCCCTGGTGTGCTACAGTAATGGGCGGTAAAGAATGTCAATAGGAGAGCGTGGACAGAATACCACCGTGCGGCAAGGGGATCGCCATACTAACCATGAGTCGCGCTCCATGATTGGTGAAAATCGGCTCTTCCAGGTTGCTGGAGTGTGTACACTATCGAGGTAAAGTTATTCGCAAATAGATCAGCTCCAACCTCAACTTCGTTTATAGTGTATCTATTGTGCTTGGAACAAGGGAAGAGGATATTGCATTTGAAAATATAGATATAAAGTTCTTTTCGGACACACATTTTGTGAATTTAATTGCAAGTTGCAAGTATAGAATTGTCGAGGGAGCAACTATGGCGCAGATGATGATGACCTGTTGCCAGTGCACATGGTTTTCGGATTCCTTTCGTGGTCTGGGTTACGGTTGGGTACTACTTTGCGCTTCGACTACTTCTTGTATAATTATTATTTTATTTTTATTCTTCCCTCGTAGGTTCAGGGACTTCGGGTTGCAGTGAGTCTTTCTGCTGATGTAATTTTCATATCTCTCCTATTCAGAGAGTCCAAACCATGACTTTTAATGACAATTCGCCCAATTGTGTCTCATTTGTGTAGCAGTCTTGGTAGGCCTAGACCTGCCACCAGGCAGTAAATGCTTGAAGCTCATTCCTATTATTTCTTTTACTCCTTTGTGCTGCAAGGGGTGGGCATCTTGGTGTCATGGAGACCAGTCAGGAGTCTTAGAAAAGCTAGGAAGAGAAATTTATTAGGTTTTATCTCTAAAAAAAAAAAATCGATTTTTTCTATGCTAACACAGACAATATGGTTGAATGGTCTTATTAGGTCTGTTCAGACTCCAAAAATTGGAAATCACATAATCTCAGTTGCAATCCAATGTAAACATGTATAGACACGTGAATAAAAATCTCAAGAAATAGAATGAAAAAGTGACAAACAGCAGCACAAGACCAGGCATGATTCATGTAGGGGTTTTTATCTCATCATCAATACAACCACCTTTTTGTTTTCATCCCTAGAACTGAAATGAAAAATATTTTGCATTTAGTTACTTTTGGTAGACATAACATTTTGCTTATTGACATGTGACCTTACATAGTTAAAAGTAAGTTGCTTAAATTAAGCATATGGCAGTGCCTCTTTTCATGCTGAATAAGTAATAATGTTTTCATGTTAATCTTCCAATAATAAAGTCACTCATTGGTCTCGCTTGAAGGTGAATTCCTGAAAAACTATGTAAGAGAGATTAATTGTACATGCTATTTGAGGTTAGATTCACTATAACTTCAACAGTGGATAAGAGTCTTCATTATTATTACCTAAACTTATATGAGCACTCTTTAATGAAGTACAGGAGTTCATAATACATAATTTCAAGTTGGCTCATTCGGTAAAACCTTTTGTATGAAGATAGTTCCTGACAGTTCCTTTTGACATGTTCTTGTTCTGATGGGTAGAAATGTATAATTGCACTTTTTTAAGCCCCCTTGCGTTACAATATCAATGGGAAAAAGGATGTCACTCTTAAGCAGGTATAGAACCATATTAGAAAGCCATTTTCACTGCTTTACATGCCTGGCATTCCAGAGAATCAAATGAATATGGATTACTGACAGTAGTCAGTAATCCATATTCATGACAGAAGAGGGGAAAGTCTGCTGCCTCATTGAAAAGAAGAGCAAATTGTGCCACTTAGCATCCCATGTTGAACCAAAGCACACAAGTTATGTAGGAAAGCTTATTTCTTGGTTGGCACAAGCCAAAGTTAAAAAGAGGACATACCTATTTCTGAAAAAGGCTGCCATGCTGAAATGGTTTCATGGATAAACAACTGGAGGGCATCAAGAGTTATGGAGGCAGAAAATTCACGGTTAAGTTTCACATGATTGTATGCAACAAAAAAATCACTTATCCATGCACTTGAGGTAAATTCATCACTGTCCACAGAAGATCACACTCTTGATTTAAAGCATGAGCTGGCAAAATAACAGCAGCATCAAGAAACTTGCATATGTTTAAAAAACGCAGAGGCCCAGAACTCAAGCATTATTAGTAGTGCTAAGAAAAACTAAATCCATTTTTAATGATTCTGAGATACTATGACAAGCCTCACTCATTCTTACAATCCAGGTAGTTAAAATCCTGATCATGTATTTCTTTCTGAAGAATGCTTTGGAAATTGATTCTACAGGGAGGTCCAAAAGTCTCTACATAGGGAAAATTAACACTTTTTAAAAAAGTGTAACTTTGACATAACACCAGATGTATTAACGTGAGTTCACCATGAATCCGTATGTGTTTTCAAAGTAATGGTAACCACGTAGAGCATATTTTGTGAATAAAGTTACATTTTGTTAAAAAGTGTTAATTTTCCCTATGTATTGAGACTTTTGGACCACCCTGTAGTTTGCCCTGGTACCACATCCAGTCCATTTCATCTAGTCCATTTGTTGTTCTCTCCACATTTTTCCCTGAAATTCCAAAAGGCATTGCTATCTTGCTTCTTTCCTTGTTTATCTCTGATTGTGACTGCCTTAACTGGCCTTTTCTGTCGTCCATCCCTCCCTCTTTCTGTACTACAATCTCTGTCTCTCTTACCCACCCCAAGGATTTTTCTTATCTCTCACCCACCACTTATCTCAAAAACTAACACTTATCTAAATATGGTACTATGTTATCCCTGGATTAATATGATACAACTAGTGGAGGAAAACTCCTGCTTCAGGGGGATGGAAGGGCAAGTACCTTGGATCACACATTATTATCAATGTTGACATGGAAGGAAAGTCAATAAATCAAACTGTCTCTGTTAGCATTGCTGTTTTGTTTTCCCAATGGGAGCAAATAGAGAAGAAAAAACAAAACAGCGATATAGTATGAGTAGAGGGAGTAGGAATGCTTTTATTAGCCAGATAAGAATCATCTACTCTTTACTGTTTCAGCATCTCAAATTTAGTTTATTAGAGGGAATAGCATTACCTTGAATTTGAGGGTGTGAGTATTAAGATAAATTAACATTCATGATCTTCAGAATGCAACAACATGGAAAACCACAGTCACATCCACCATTGTAGTTTTCCTGCTGTAAACCTTCATGAGCCTGATGGAATTCCAGGTTTTGGTATACATCATGAAAAACTACTGTAATAAAAATTGTTGAAAGCAAAATATAAATTCAACTAATGATATTGTAATTAGGACTGTCCATTCAATTAATTTATTAAAATATTATTATGATGAAATTATTAGGGAAAAAATTGGTATTCAGGGGAAGATTAGGGGGTCGATTAAAATTCAATTTTGACTAAATTTTAAAATCACTGTTAGTACTTAAATCGATTAATCAATAGATTAAATTAATCAAATTGACAGCCCTAATTGTAATGTAAATGCTATGCCAGTCAAATTTTTGATATTTGTTACAATTTGTATTGCATTGCTTTTGCAATCATATTTTAATCATTACTGTTACATTGCATTTTGGGATGTAATTGTAGTACTCTGGAAGACCTATATATGCTAAAAGGCTACTGCATTACATTTACCTGTATCATAGAGGTAATTACTCAGCTAAGCACAAGTACTTTCACAAGAAATTTCAAAACTTCATTGATGAAGCATCTTTGAAGTATTTTCTGCAAAGAATATAATTGAAACCTTATGGTGAGACTGTCAAATCCAGCCTAAAAGATGGGATATATTTTCATGTTCTGTTTAAAAATTATGAGGCAAATTCACCTATCATTGATACACCTAAAGAAAGGTGTTTCTTTAAGAGGAGAATATATGTGTGAGACATCTCATATAAATGCACTTGGTTGAGCATCACTGGGGTAAATAAATTGATATTGAAAAGTAGGTTAACTTGGTGATTTAACTCAACTGTAAACTTTAAAATTATATTTGGAAGCCATTAAGAATTTTAAGCCCATTCGAAGGTATTTCTAGTGATGAGGATTGATACTAACCTGATTCCCACACTGAGTGATAGGCCAAATAACCAGTTCTCTACATGGGGGACCCGAAGGCCCTTAATAGGCAATTTTCATTTGTCATCGCAATTGAAAGTCTGTCTGAGTCTGTTCCCTTTAGACTGTCTGCCTATTTGTGCAAGGTAGAAAGAAGCCACTCACAGGCCTTCACACTTCTGATCCCAATAACAATGCACCACATTTTCTGAAGAAGTATGTAGGTCCATTGCTCCTGGTATCAATAATGGGAACAAATTCTAATATGAAATTAACTGTTCAATGATACTTGCATTGAGTTGCTGTAACTGCTTGGATATTATGCAGCTAACAGAATACGTTCTGCAACTGAAGTTGCAGAACTCAACTCTGTTCCTATATGCAAGACTCTGCTCAAGGCCTAGACCAGGAATCCTTTATAGACCTTGCCTTTTCTTTCACAAAGAACCCAGGCTCACAAATGGCTTAATTGTGACTCTTGGCATTCAAATAAACTAAATGCTAGGCTTGTAAGATATGGAAATAAAACATTCCTAGGATGACCCATATTATCTTAGCCCCACCTACTGTGTGACTCTTAAAGGGTATTCTTGCACTATCATACATATTCTTTATTTCCCCCATTCTGAAGTAAGAAACTCTAGAAAGTTTATGTTTAGACTTTGGCAATTTTGGCTAGGGAAAGATAGTTGAGAATTTTCAGTGAGGGAGGATGGATTGATTCATCTGTCTCTTTCTGATGTTAAACAAATTTTCATGAGCAAGCTCTTCAGTCACAACTTTTTTTTTTAATTTCACCTGTCACCCTTTGAGCAGGACCTGCATATCTATGGGCTGACACTATCCTTCCATGGGAGTAACCCATTCCTCAAAGGGTTAAGATAGAATGAGCCATTTGTTGTCCGAAAGATAATCTTTATCATGCAGTTTCTTAGTTTCAGCAATTCTGGCATGTCCTTTGTGTGAAGCAGAATAAGCCTATTCATTTGTAATTTTGTAAGTTATGAAAGAGAAATTATATAGACAGACATATTCTCAAAGATAGGCCTAGACTTATCAATTGCACAATTTTTGCTCTTGTGTGCAGGAGATCCATCAATATTGCTCATCTTGACAACCCAAATTGAATCCTATACATGTGTGATACAGATATGATAGATTTAGCAGAAGTCAGATATGCTGATTCAGATAAGGAACTGGAAGAACGACGGCGGTCCACCAGAACTTCAGGTTCTGATAATTGTATCAAGGAGCCAAATTCAGAAGATGAAGAATCTCCAAGTGGTGAGTTTGGCTAGATCATTGTTAGTTTATCCCATATGAATATCTGGATGAATGTGACTGATACATCATAAAAAAGGGAGAAAGTCTCATGATTGATGCAATCCTTTAAATTTTCAACCACTGGCCTATATTTTAATTCAATAGGGCTACCAACCCAGCATAAAATCATGGATGGAAACAACTGGAAAGTAAAATCAGGTTCAGATTGGTTCCTAGTTGCTATATCACTTGTGGAATGCGAAAGTTTTGTTGACTTTTCTTGCCAGAGGTCCATCTACAGAAGTAGCTGAATTTCAGTTGTATTCCAGCTGGAAGGTCCTCTATAAAATTCTAACTGGAAACAGCTACTAAAACCAGCTGCATTCCATTTGGAAAATTCTGGCTGTAAAACAACCTGTATCTACTATTTTTCAACTTTTTGCCAACTGGAAGTGATCCAAATGTATAGCTTTGATCCAGCTGAAAAGTTCCAGTTGGTATTTTAAAATGGGAAGGAATGGCCTCCTGAGAATTGCAGTTAAAGTACATGAAAGAAATGATGAATAAATAATTGTCTTCAAGAAACTTCACTCCATCTGGCATGAGGACCTGTGTATAAATTACAAATATAGTTTTTGTGATTTTTGTATATTTACTTGCATTTTAGATTAGCATAATGTGAAAGGCTGAAAGTGTAATGGATATTTAGGGTGGGTAACTCAGTCACTATAAGGTTTCTGCATGCTGCATATGACCTATAAAATCCACTCTAGAGCTATCAGAGATAGAGCAGTTGTGACCTTCACATCATATCTGCCATCCCCACCAGCATTCTATCTGGTCTGCATGCCAGGTTTTCTGCCGGTTTGGATTGTGGGGGGATATATATTAGCTTGTGTCACCCCTAGGCATAACCAATATGACCAGTCTTGATGTTTGTGGTTTGAACAAAGTTCTTTACAAAATTTTGATGCACAGATTTTGATAGTGAAAGTGAATTTTTGATTCATTTGTTTGTAAATTGGGAAATGCTTTTATTTATATTCATTTTATCTTGACAAGTTGAAAAGATTTCCTTTAAAATCTGGTCACTAGACATGAAGTTGTATGATGATGAAAATTAATAGTTGCACTGATTTTTTAAAAAAGATTTATGGATCAGTTTAAACTAGGGCTGTCACGATAGGTCGATGCATCGATACCACTATCGATAGTTGGAGGTATCGATAGTTTTTTTTACTATCGCGATGCATCGGCGAAATTTTTGAAGGGGAAGTGTCCCATTGGATTGAGGCG
>CAJPEV010006287.1:0-10775 GCA_905338385.1 Darwinula stevensoni
TTCTTTTCCTTTATAGCCTTCTTCCGCCAGGACCCCCTTTTTCTGCCTGGCCTTTCACAACAGTTTCAAGATTCCTGTCGAGGTACTCGCGTGGGTGCTGGGTCATGGCTTTTCAAGGGCTAGCCCTTCTGTCAGTGAATGTCCATCTCAGTATATATACAGTATATGTGAGTGAGTAACGTTAATTCTAATCATATATAGGTAGGATAGAAACCTGGAACTTGGTACGGAAGAAGCTGATGGGATGATGAGTTTAGGAAAATTTTCGACTCTGAAGGTACATCCACTGGTGCAGATTTTTCTGGGGGTTAGGTGTTGAGGTTCGTTCACTCAGGGCGCAATATTCGTGAGGGGCCCCGAAGACATTCGTGAGGGGCCCCGAAGACATTCGTGAGGGACGTCAACCTCACTGCTCTGAAACCAAACATTTTCATTGTTATGGCTAATCTATCGAACTTCAGTTCTCTGCTCACCTTTTATTTATTTATTTGTTTGTTTGTTTATTTATTTATTTATTTGTTTGTTTGTTTATTTATTTATTTATTTATTTAAGAAAACAATATTCCAGAAGGTGCGATCACGCTTAAGGGTCACCGCGTACTCGATCGGTCACGATCGACGGTGACGATGGCGACGACCAGAGACATAACCAATTGGTTTCTTTGGCTTTTGCATTAATTATTATTAATTAGTATCGTACCGGCGAATGGAGGTGTGAGAACGGATGGGCGGAACGACGTGAAATTCCGCCCAGCAGTTTCTCTTCCGGTTTCGGTTCGGAGTGTTTCTCCGCTCCCCCCTGGTCTTGGAGGTTTGTGTCGGCTGGGATGTTCGCATTATGGGCCCAGAGAACCTTCATGGAGGAATTCTCCGCTTCTGGCTGTGGTTGGTGCCGTTTCCCTGGGACATCCAAGCCGGCTTGCTGCAGGCGTTGTGTCTGGGCCGGTCTCTGCCTCGGGGCGGGTGTTTAGGAGGTGGTGAACCGTTTCGGGTGAGCGGTGACGATATCGGCAGCGGTCTTCCACATCCGGCTTTAGGATGAGCTTCTTCAGCCGGTTATCGCTGAAGTCCGAGTCGATGGTTTATCGATGGGTTTTTTTTGGGATGCCGGCCGTGAAGCGGTTTTTCCTTCCAGGAGGAGCCGCTTCAAGGCTCCCTGGCGGGTGGTATCTCCCTGGAGATGCCACCCGGTGATGCCACCCGGTGAGTCGTCCCTGTTTCCTTTCGATGCATCTGGCGACTTCGCGCGTCATTCGATCGGGAGTTTTCTGGTCGCTCGATCGAGGGCCTGGTGTTCCGTTCTGTTCCGTTCTGTTCCGTTCTGTTCCGTTCTGTTCCGTTCTGTTCCGTTCTGTTCCGTTCTGTTCCGTTCTGTTCCGTTCTGTTCCGTTCTGTTCCGTTCTGTTCCGTTCTGTTCCGTTCCTGACCGATCGAGAACTCCGAAGCTGTGGCCGAGGTGGCAAGGTTGTTGAGTGCAGGGATCTTGTTTCTGTTTGCATTCGGTTCGTATTCGCTTCGTGCGCTTGGCGACCGTGGAAGAGTTCTCTTCCGCACCGAGGTATTTATATGAAGCTCTCGGAATTCCTCGTCGTCGTCGGCGATGGCTCCCAAAGGGGTGAGAGTTCCGCGGGGGAACTGAGAGCGTCGCGCACGCGTCGAGCCCGAATTTCTTGGGAGAAGATGCTGACGACGTCGGGGAATTTTTCGAGCTCGTTCGAGGCGAAGGGTCGGCCGTGGTCGTTTTTGCTGTGGTAATTACCTTTCGCTTACCTATGGTAATTACCACAGTCAGTTTGAGCCAGCTCGGTGCTGAGAGAGCAAGAGAGAAGAGAAGATGAGACAGCGGGTTTCCATGATGGAGATCTGTTATTATTACTACTATTACTATTACTATTATTATTACTATTATTATTGTTCAACACATGGTGTGATTTGTGGAACGTACCGGTTACCCTCTTTCATCCTGACCACACCCTCCCCGCATGGTTTTAGTGTGGTCCTTCATATGAAAGTAACGGGCACACGGGATGGAACTGGCCACGTCCCACGAGCTGGCGATGGGTGGCTCAGCTGAGGTACTCAGTCCGTGGATGCGGAGGAGCGGCATGGAGCCCGAAAGGACGGCCTTCTGCATGCAGCAGGCCGAAGAGTAAGCTTTGGGTCTGCAGACTGGTATCTTCTCCAGCTCTGTAATCAGTGTGTCCTTCATGCTGCCAAGACATCAGGACGACAAAGTGCACACGGCAGCTAGGATGTTGACCTCGAAGCTCGAACAATAGGTCTTGATATTTCGATCTCTTTTCCTCCTCCTTGCTGGAGATATTCCTCTCTGATGGGCTGGAGAATTCGATCCCAAAGATCTCCTTGGCAACCACATCAAATAGAGTGATGTCCGGCTTCGTAGCAGTGAGTTGTCTGGTCGCGGAGTGAGCATAATTCCAATAGATCTTAACATTTGAACGCTCTACCGCCGACTCCACTTCTGCAGGAACCCATGGGATCGTAGGATCTTTGTCGATCCCATAAGCGTGCCTCAGATGGTAATAAAAGCACGCGCAGAGCGTTGTTGTGACGACTGATGTAAAGATTTGTCGCATAATGCTTACAGCTAGACAACAGGTGGGAAAGAGTCTCTGGTGCTCTACCGCACGCCCGACAGGTGGAATCTATGTCTTCCCCAAAGATGGTTCGTCGGTACTCGAGAGTACTGATTACACTGTCCTGGCTAGCTACGATAAATCCTTCTGTCTCTGATCGAAGGCCGGCAGATTTCAGCAGGGCATGGCTGAGAGTAGAGGAGAGACCAAGATCTTTTAATTTTTAAATTTCGGAAGAAACTTCCGTGCATTGCCTTCTCCTCATGGACCTGCAAAAGATGGGCTTGCTGGGCCCTTTTTGTCGCTGCGCTGACATAGGCTAGCGACAGTTCTTTGATCGACCGATCCTGAAAGGTGCTCCCTGTCCTAGTGATGTCTAGAGACAGAGACAAGGAGTGTACTNCTGCAGAAGCCCGTCCTCCAGACGCCCATGAGATCAGTACCGTTAGGTACTGATGGTTGGTGGTGTCGAATGCCTTGCGATTGTCAACCCATGCCATGGTCTAGTTGCGCTTGTAATGGACAGCATCCGAAGAAACGGTTCTATCCACCAGCAGATTTTCTTTGCAGCCTGCTAGGCCGCGCTTGCAACCTCTCTGCTCGGAAAGCTCATGCCGGACTGGTGTAATCTCTGACAAAATGTTTTCGTTCAATATCCCTGAAGGGATTGAAAGGTCTAAAGGTCTTGTAAAGGTCATTGAGGCAAGTAATTGGCCTTGGGCTGGGAAGTGTCTCCACCCTCGGATATGAGAACAGTTCTCCACCAGCCACGCTGGAATCGGCTGGCTCCCTTCCAGAATGGAAATTGCGACCGATGTGGGAACGCGTCGAAGGGAACTTTTTCCACCAGGAGTCATTGATCCCATCGGGCCCTGGGGCGGAGAAGTTTCTTTTTCCTCTCCTCGCACACATTCAGGTGTAATCAGAGGGCAAGATGGGTCAGCAGCTTCTTTTAGACGGATCTCACAGAAGCTTTTGAACCGTGATGCATCTGCATTAAATGGTTCTACCTTCTCGTACAAAGTCTTGCCAGAAGGACTGGACATCTGCCACTGGTGGAAGTGGGTCATTGCCTTTCGGCTCTTAAGAAGGCAGAGGGATTCAGCAGAAAGGTGCGATTTTCTTGCACACGCTGAATCCTTAGCAGCATTCGCTAGATAGAGTGCGAAGCCTGTCTATATAGTGATGTTTAACGTTTGTCAGCTTGGACAGGCTTAAAGAGTGATGCTGACGACTTAACATGGCTGTAAAAGCCACCATAACTTAAGATCTCGGTTTCACACCCCTACGGGTGTTATTCATCACTTCTTGCACCCTTGACAATTTCTGGCGGGTAGCTTTAATTTTCGTGTCCAGTTCCTTGACACGATTCAAGTGCTTATTACCTTCTGCTCGCGATGGCGCTCGGGAAGGGATCAGCACCTGTGCTGCTGCATAAACTGCACAGTTAATATCCCAGAGGTCACCTTCAGCATGCAAGTATGATGACAAGATGGAGTCCATCTCCACGAGATGGTGCTGTGGTATGTGCACTTACTTTTATTATTATTATTATTACTATTATTATTATTATTAGTATTACTATTATTATTATTATTATTATTACCCTTCTCTGCGACGGACGAGGATATATTATGAGGAAATATATATATAAAGGAAATATTTAAAAAATCGGGATTCGTGGTGTGGCTGTTCGGTCTGTGAATTTCTTCATGCGATTGGTCTCTCATAACCGTGCTGTAAAATTTCGAGGTAGCACTTTCCTCGGATCACGCAAGAGAGAGAGGCCGACGAGAGAAAGAGAAAGAGGAAAAGAAACGATGTGGAAGATCTCGCCAGCGCATTGCCATGTAGAGAAAGCGTTCCTTGCATTTCCAGCCTCTCTGCCAGATCGGACGCCGATCGTCCTTCGTCGGCTGTTGGCTCTCCCTTCCCCCCCCCCCCCCCCCACCCAGATGCATCCACCGACTCCACCGCTGGTATCGTTCCATCTGTGCGAGGAGATGGATATCGCGAGATGTGCCTTTTAGATGCGGGAGGCCTGCTGGGCATAGGGGACGCGCTGCCCCTTGACATTCTGGGCTCTTCCAAGGAAAAATGCTTCTCGATCCACTTTTTCCTCCGATTCCCACCAAATATTTCTCCGCCTTTCAGTACGCCAGTAGAAGCTGTGACTTTCACTGCGAATCGCTCCTCAGGTACGTTATGAAATTTACTCTTTGCCCACCCGAACTATTTGCCATTCATAAAAATGCATTTTCTTCTATGATGCTTGTATCCGCAAATGCTTTCATTTTTTACTCGTTAATAATTATTAAATATATATTTCGTAATCCCGTTTTTGTTTACGTGATGCCTGCGTTGATAGCGAACCGTTCGGAATCTAGAGGTTCTTTAGGGGATTGCGGGATGAAAGCCGTACATGAAATGGCCCTCATGCGGGTAATTACCAATGGTAATTACCAATTACCTAGAAAGATCCAGAGCTCACAGAGCAGAATAAGCGAGAGAAATAAAACATATATGTAGGCAGAAAATCGACGCTCTTGGTAGGTCATAGCCCAATCTGGAAAATTCATTTAAAAAACTGTTCAGTATTTAAAGTCCTCTCACGTTATTGAAGCTGATACTACTGTTTTTTTTTTAATGGCTTAAATGAATGGCTTCTTGCTGACCCTGGGCTAAGATTAAGCTTTCATTGGGTAGCCGTGCTTGATTTGTTGACGTTCTGAAACATTTGCTACAAATATTTATGGCGCGACCTTTTTTTGCACTTAATTTTTAAGATTTTAATGGAAAAAATTGCAATCCCTTTTCATGAACATAAAATGCAATAAATAATGCATGGTGACCAAATCTCAAATTGAAACTTAAACAGGTGTTTTAGCTTGAGTGATTCGGGATTTATTGCTTCTGTCACCCCAATGCTCCCAAAAGATGCCAAAAGATGCCAAAAGATGCCAAAAGATGCCAAAAGATGCCAAAAGATGCCAAAAGATGCCAAAAGATGCCAAAATATGCCAAAGATTTCGTAGTTTGGAGTAAGAAACCTCTGCAGCCAAGATTTTTAACCGTTAAGTTCTGGTTGATGAACGCTTCACATGCTCGCTCGGAATCTCGTTAGGTGATTTCCATCTACCAAGAAAAATTCAGACTTTCAGCGTCCGTTAGCACTTTTAAATAATTAAGAATGTCGAACATGAGGATAACATGTTCTTAATAATAAAAAAAGGATGAAGCCCCATTGAATGACTCGGGGACTGGGTATGCTCTTTAATACTTCGGATCGTGTAGTATCATATGTTTTAAGCATCTTATTGGCCAAAGGCATTGTTCAGCCTGCACATTTCCACATAGATTATACTTTAGTATAGATTATACTAAATGTGAAAACGATAGCAAAATCGTTAAACGCCTCTTTTACCCGTGATTAAAGATCCTAGGGACCTTTAGGATCCGAAGCACCCCAGAATCTCCCTTCGACCGTGAAGAATAATTTGCCTTGGACAAAAAGAGGCGTTGCCTGGTCCGATTAAGTGCGTCTGGGTTTGGTGTTGGCGACGAAGGGACCGAGAACCACGACATGGATATGGCAGGAGAGGGTTTAATCCGTGACATGAAAGGCCAGATAATTTTCCAAATCGGGATTGCGGTCATCGAGAGGGTGCAGAGATGCACGAACGTCATTTGGCTACATTGGACGCGAACGTCATTTGGCTACATCGCCGGCAAGGTTCGGATGACATGGAAGGAAAATGCTAAAACTGGCTTGATCCGCATCATTCCGTCATCTCACCAACTCGGTTTTTGACTGATATTAATGCATCGAGGGGCGAACTATTTTGTCGAATTTAGCCGAATTTATTTTCTTTAGCGATGTATAGTCAGGAGAGAAGACCATCGCGGAACATTAAGTGGACTCATCTTTAATTGGAAACAAAGGGAAAGATTTAAAATTAACATCGGTATTGATATACATAAGTTATTTTATTGTTAAGCTCAAAAATGCATCATGTGCACTACACATTGTCAATAAGGACCTAAATAAAACTGGCTATATTAAATAAAAATTCAGTTATTACATTTTTTTTTACCGAAGTTCCAAATGTTCACCTTTCAAATCGATACATAACTGGAATCGATCCATTGTTTCCCTGAGCATTCAGGATGATCCGCACGTCAGGGATTATGGTGTTAACAGCAGCATATCTTAAGTCTTCATCATCGAGAACCTCCGGCCTGTAAACCTTTGACTTAATTTGGACGGTGGTCATGTGAAACATTAGTATGAAAAAAATTGTTAATACCTGATTTTTAATTTATTATTACCAGTTTTATTTAGCTCATTGTTGACAATGTGAAGTACAAATTATGCATTTTTGGTAATAATTTTCCATTTAACAATAAAATAGATTGGGCCTTAAAGATCACCCTGTTATCCTAATTCCCCATGAATTACTGTTTCTTATGTTAATGGTGTTTCCGGACGAAAATACTGACTCGCACAAGCGGTGCCACATCATTGGACTTGGAACATTACAGGGGAAAAAGGGAATCCATCGAATACTTTTTTATTTATTGATTTAATACTTCATGATGATTTATCCACGATGATTTATCACTAATATTGATTTCACTCTTGATTCTTGTCTGACACTCCCTCTATGCTATGACACGAGTCCAGGTCGTTCCATATTGTTTTACGAATCTATGGTACTATGTAATTTGGGGGAAGATGGCCCTTATTAATGAAACCGGTTTTTAACACCCCGTCAAGGTCGAATTTGACTTTGAGCATGTTTAAGAAATACGAGGGGGTAAGTAGTAATTAAAGACACAAAACATCGTGATGCCAGTAATATTTATTCCTCGGTCCTGCCATTGCGTTCACTTTTCAACGCAGTCCTCCGGCCCGGAAATGCATTTGTTCCATCACTCGAGATGCTTACACATGGGACGGATTCCTTTCGCAGCTTGAGAACCGCTCAAGCGCTTCAAAAAAGGTGCTAATCGAACCGGGCGAAGTTGGGGGGTGCACGGTGGATGCCGAAGAACGAGGCAGGGAAAGGTGTAAAGGTGTCCAAAGCAGTCCTATGAAACAATTTTTGCAGGAGATTAGGTGACACTTCGAAGACTTACATACATTCCTGGATATTAATCAACTTTCAGCCTCGCTGACGTTTGAGGTGCATCGTTAGTGACACACATACCGCAAAACTCATGTTTCAATATGCAATTTTTTTTTAAATTCCGAAAATGGTAAAATGCCAAAACTTTTGCTTCAACTAAGGCTCAGTTGGAATGCCATTCATTGTGATTTCTCGATGTGAAACTTTTAAGTCCATGTTAATTCCAGCGACGTGCAATATGCGCAATAGGAAGTTTCCATGAAAGAACAGGAGAACTTAAAGTTAACGGTCTTCATTCATCTATCATTATTATTCATCCACCATTATTATTCATCCATCATTCGTGTCATGTCATCCGTCGAAACCAACGAATGAAGGAGGAAATTCAGTGCTTGCACTGAGACAAAGGGAACGAACCTACGTTTCCATTCAGTCATTTCTTTTTCCATTCGGATCAGCTGTTGACTTAGTTTTATTTCATTCTCCTGCGGCCGCTTGAAGGTTGTTCCATGAATGTAAATTGAAACGATGAATTGATGCATTTCCAGGCTGATCTTGGGTCTGCTTGCACTGGAAGTGAAACGAGAAGACGCGTCATGCGCTGGAAGATGACCAATGTCCTAGTCCCTCCACTCTGTATAACACACTGAAATCCCACACCCCAGAACACCCTCATCGATGCAAGATCAGGCTGAACGTACTTCGCCCTCAGACCAACGAAATGAGGAGGCAGGAACCCCACACTGGTATAAGTGCATCTTGCGCGGGAACAAAACACCCCCACTGGATGCGANCTGGTATAAGTGCAGCTTGCGCGGGAACAAAACACCCCCACTGGATGCGACGAGGTGGGATCGCCTGCGCCACGGTCTACTCTGCCCGCCTGGAGTCAACGTAGGACGCGCGTGTACCTTCCTCGCGGCCATTCCGCTCATCTGGTTGGCCGGACATGGTCTCACAGGCGAGGAGATGCTCATCGATGGGAATCTCTTCCACCTCTTCCTCCTGTTCTTCTCCTGTCTCCTTGGGGGATGGTTCATAAGGGCTGTCAGGCTCCCAGGACTCCTTGGAATGCTATTCGTCGGGATGCTCTTGGGGAACCTGGAACGTCAAACTGGCTGGGTGAAACACCCGCTTGAGCAGGAATGGGCTAGAAAAACTCGTGGCCTCGCCTTGATCATTATTCTCATCCGAGGCGGTCTCGAATTGGATCCAAAGCAACTGAAACGCTTGAGTTTCATGGTAACCAGAGTGGCATTCGTGCCCAGCGCCGTCGAGGCCACCGCAGTGGCGTGTTACGCGAATCTCATTCTCGACTTTCCATGGACCTGGGCTTTCATGTTGGGCTTTGCCATGGCCAGCGTCACTTCTGCCGTGGTCATTCCATGCATGCTTCACGTGCATGAGAAGGGTTACGGCGTCGAGAAGGGAATTCTGACGCTGATGGTTGCAGCATCTTCAGTCGATGACGTCCTCTCCATCTCGGCCTTTGCCATCTTCCTCGGGATCACTTTCTCTCAAGGTTCAATGGTCGACAAGTTATTTATGCCCATTGCAGAAGTTACTATCGGGCTTTCATTCGGAATTCTCCTTGGCATCATTTTTTGGTTTGTTCCAAATCATAAAGACAACTTCGCTGTGGCACCGATCCGGTCCTTCCTGCTATTCGCCGGTGGCCTTGTTGCATATTTTGGAAGCAACCTGCTGGAATTGCATTCTGCTGGAGCTCTGGGAGTATTAACGCTGGCGTTCGTGACCAGCATCGGTTGGCGACGACAGGGGTATAACGATGACAATCCCGTTTCAGTCCTCTTCAATCACCTTTGGCTCATCTTCCAGCCTCTCCTTTTCGGACTCATCGGGACTGAGATTGATTTCTTCCAGATTAAACTCACCACTGTCGGATTCGGCCTCATAGTCGTCTTCGGAGGTCTTTTTTGCCGATGCTGTTCGGCCTTCCTCTGCCTTTCAGGCGGTAACTTCAACACCAAGGAGAAGGTGTTCATAGCGATTTCATGGATTCCCAAGGCCACACTGCAGGCAGCTATCAGCCCCACCGTCCTCGACACAGCCAAGTCCGCGAGTGACCCCGACCCCCAGTACATCGAATGGGGTCGCGACATCCTCACCATCACAGTCTTGGCCATCCTCCTCACGGCTCCCCTCGGGGCGATCTTCATCGAATGTTTCGCCTCCAGGCTCCTGGAGAAGTCCAAGGACATACCGGCACCAGAGGCCGTCGGCAACGTTTCTCTCGCACTGGATGGCGTCTCCCCCGCTCCAGACAGCCCCCAAGCGACCCCACAAATAGACACGCCTGACGATTCCATCATCATCATTGATCATTCTCGTTCTGAAGAAGCCCCGGAAGGATGAGGGTCGTCCTGACCGGTAAACGTATAAGCAATGGAGTCGCAGTTTTTGCAAGAAATGAAAATCGCTGGCACTTATCAGAAGCATCGACACTCGTGTCTTCCATTTTGTTTCGCATTTATTCCTTTAGCCATTTTTAAATAAATTTATTCCTGTCGAAGAACGGTGTCTGTCTTGACATTTAAGCTTCCATTGTCTGTGGCGTCCGTCATTTCGAGGACTTCCTTCAGGAAGCATTACTGAAGTTATTCATTACTAATGTGGTCAATATCAAGGGAGCAACATGAAATTTTCCCAACCCGATTAAGCTTTGACGGCTTAAACTCAAATCTCAGTAATTATTGGCATCAGGTTTATGTCTTCATTTGGGAAGTAAGAGTTCTTTGAATTATGCGGAACGCTGGGAATCGTCCTCTCCGTTCAGCGATTCAATTCTGCTCATTCAATGATTTGCAAAAGAAAGTGGGTCCACCATAGGGTATGGTTCTCTTGACAGGGACTGGAAAAAGCGTCGGCCCATTCAAAATGAGTTGTTGGAGGGCGCACTTGCTGTCCGAAATCAAGAGGCACGATGCCCAATTTGAGAACTGAGTAACCCAATTCATGTGAATTTTGGGAGCTTCTGTTGGCTTAAGATGGCGGAAGTGATCCTGTCAGAAATGAAATCACATCCGGT
>CAJPEV010006288.1:0-10773 GCA_905338385.1 Darwinula stevensoni
TTGAAGCCGTCAGAAAGGCGAAGGGTGGCTACACAAAATTTTAGTTTGTGGAATCATTGAAATTCGCCAAAATTTTGACTCATCCCACTTTGACTTTGGATGGAGATATTTTTGTCAATAAATCATTGATTTCCATTATTCTTTTTTAAATGAAAGCTATCCAATAGGACTACAATTGACATGAATTGCGATTGATTTGGTTGAATATTGAAAGAGATATTTTGGGCTAAACACGAAAACCCGACCCATTGACTCACTTTTGGAGGCCAGTGTATTTTCCTGCCAGGCTGATTGCTCGTTTGCCAGATGGAGGCGACCGCCATGCAGAAGTTCATTGAAAGCCCTTTGGGGGAATACTTCGAATGATGGATCGACTTCCAGGAAGATCAAATCGCCCATGGTGTGACTTTCGGCAACGCCAAGCCTTCCTGCCGAAACGCAACACATCGCCTTCAAGAATCGAGAATTTGAGGCCTCTATGATAGGAACCTGCTTCCCCCCAGAGTGTTCGAGACGAACGAAAAACGGTAAGGATCTTAAACTATACATATTCGTAAATACTCCTTCCCGATGAAGACCATTAGTACCTGACTAAAGTCATACGGCATTCATGGAACTCAGAAGCGGAATCTGCGGAATCACAAGGGGGCCATTTACTAATTCCGTTCTAACCAACGTAGAGTAATATTCTGTACCTGCGTTGAAATGCGATAACACACCAATAATATACACACAGGCTTTGAACGGGACCAGGAAGCGGTGCATCCCGGATGCACTGCGAGAAATCATTTGCGAGAACGTTTCTGCAAGTCCCTGCATGCAGATCATAGAAGGTATATACCTGGAGGGAGCATGGGGCAGGGGCGGAACACTGAGATAGAGGTCTCTAGAGGCGGCGCTCACTGGTTGAGCCGCGGTCATTCAGCTGCCATCTTGCTTTGACCAAGGCCGGGCGAAGCCCCTGTGTTCAGTGGTTTGTTCCAGTCCCAGTACCTGTAATAGTCGTTATGCCGTCGTGTGTTGCGTTCGGCTGTGCTTCCAGAGCGAAGAAGGAAGGGAATTTGGATAAGGAGAGGATTACCTTCCATGAGTGATTTTAAGTTTTGATCCCTAAGTTTGCAGCCTTTTTTTACCCATAATTTAAACATTACTTTGTGATGCCTAACGTTATATGAGTACAGGGTATAGTAGGCCTGGTTCTATTAGGCCTCGTTTCTTTCATGCCTTGATAGTGACTCCAAGTCAACCATGCCAGCATGTTGCCTTGAGCAAGAAGTAACCTTTCATTCTAAGCCAAAACTAAGTTTGAAAACCAAAGAAAACGTAACGAGTTATCGTTGACCTTAGCCTGATGATAAATCTATATGCATGAAACATGATGCTCGATTCCTCCACCCACTCATAAGCATGATCTTTTCTTTTTCTGGCCTGATAACACCATCGAGTGGCTGGCTGCAGACCCACTCAACTCCCTGATCTACATCTCAATCCACAGCTACCTGCATGCCTCAACTGTCACCAAGACCTCTTCTATCAAAATCTGTCCTTGCTTGTATATATTCTTTTTCATTCATATTTCCATTTTGTTTAGGGTAGCTTTTGTAAATAAAGATTGTTAGAAAAAAAGAAGGAATTTTGTCCCTAACCTTGCCACAAAAGTTGGCAGGTTCCCCAAAGACCCTGAAAGGAAGCAGCTTTGGCTGCATGCACTAAGAAGATAAGATTTTGTCCCCAGTAAGTGGGCAAAGATCTGTTCCAAGCACTTCACAGAAGAATGCTTTGACTGCACCGGACAGACTGTTCGTCTTCGGCCAAATGCCATCCCCACAAAATTCTCTTTTCCATCTCACTTTCAGAAGGTGAGTTGAGTTTATTTTTGGAGAAGACAAGCATAACTGTGCATCTAAATACATACCCACAATGTTGTAATATTAAAAATATTCCTTCCATTAGACAGTGAAGAAACGTACTTCACGTACATCAACAATGGCCAGAAGTCCTGCACCTGCGGTATCATTCACAGAAGATTCTAGAACCTTTTCCCAAGAGCAACATGATCCACTTTTGGATCACAATTACCACATTTATGTCAGTCCACGTAAGCTGAAACGAAAGCTTGATGAAGTAACTTCAGCACTTGTGGAATCTAAACGACTTGTGAAGGTCTCTGGCCAAAAGTTGTCTCGGCTTCAACAGAAGTCCAAACCTCTCAAGGATGTCATTGACCATTTACGAGATGAACAGCGCTTGAGGGGGGATATCCTGGACATCCTGGAGTCTAACTTCAGTGGGTGCACCCTGAAACTGCTCAAGAGGCAGATGGGAAACAGAAAAGACACCTACTCTCCGACTCTTCGTGCCTTTGCTCTCACACTTAATTTGTATAGCAGGGAAGCGTATGAGTATGTGAGGAAGACCTTTGGGCTCTCCCTCCCTCATACCCGCACTCTCAGTAGGTGGTACCAGCATGTTGATGGAGCCCCTGGTTTCACTGGTATGTTAGTTTCCATTCTACCTGCTTCATTTTTATGCTACCATGTGTCTCATTCCATGATTTGTTCAGGTGAGGCATTCAAGGCTATGTCAGTCAAGGTGCTACAGGACAGAAGATCTGGGCGGGAAACTCTTTGCTGCCTGGTTGTTGATGAAATGGCCATCAGGAAACAAGTGCAGTGGAATGGGAAGAAGTTTGTTGGCCATGTTAACCTTGGCATTGAATTAGAAGATAATTCCCTCCCTGCAGCCAAGGAGGCATATGTCTTTATGATTGTGGCCATCAATGCATCATGGAAGATACCCTGTGGGTACTTCCTCATAGATGGACTGATGTCAGAGGAGCGGGCAAGGCTAGTTGAAGAATGCTTGGTTCCAACACAGGAAGTTGGTGTGAAGGTCAGCAGCTTGTAGTGTGAAATGGCTTTCAAAGTTTTCTGGCTTTCATGTTGTTTTATCATCATCAGGTGATCTGCATGACATTTGATGGGACAAGTGTGAACTTCAGCATGGTGAGAAAGTTAGGAGCTACTTTGACACCAGAGGGCTTATGTCCTAATTTCAAGCATCCATCAGCTGGTTATGATGTGCACATAATGCTTGATGCATGTCACATGCTAAAGCTCTTGCGTAACTGTCTTGGTGAAAGAGGTTTTCTCTTGGACAGTAACAATGAGGTACTGATATTGTTGGTATCATATTAAGTTGCTAAAGGCTTGCTGCTTTGTCATTTCCACTGAGTGATTGTCACTGTGCAGGAGATCCGCTGGTCTTATTTGAGGAAGCTTGCTGATCTTCAAGAAAGGGAGGGATTGGTAGCTGCCAACAAACTCAGTCAGAGGCATACGATGTGGCAGAAGCAAAAGATGAAGGTCAACTTGGCAGCTCAGACATTGAGTGCTTCTGTTGCAGATGCCCTTGACTTCTGTAGAGAAGACCTCCAACTTCCAGACTTCCAGGGTTCCAAAGCCACTTCAAATTTCATTCGTGTTGCTGACAAGTATGTCATGAAGATTAATTCATGGCCATTTGAAAAGTGCTTTGATACAGTAATGATCTACTTTTTTCCTGAAGGTTATTTGACATCCTCAACTCCAGAAGCCCTCATGGAAGGAGCTACAAAGCTCCTTTGAGGCCACAAAACGAGTACCTCTGGAGACAATTTTTGAAAATGGCTAATGAATTCCTTCGTGGTCTGAGGGATGGCCAAACTGGAACTTCTCTTCTTTTGACAGGGAGGAAGACTCCCATCATTGGCTTCCTCATTGGGATCCAGACTGTTGAGAAGATCTTTGATGAATATGTCAAACCACCATCATCACCAATCCAGTAAATTGTCATACCTTGCATGCTAACTTTGAAACCATGAATGGAGACTATTGTGCACCTATTGCATAGGTATCTCATGACTTACAAGTTGTCCCAAGATCACCTGGAGTTACTCTTTTGTGCCATCCGAGGACGTGGGGGTTATAACAATAATCCCACAGCTATCCAGTTTGAAGCAGCTTACAAGCGTCTTCTTGTGCACAACCAGGTGAAAGGCAAGGACTCCGGAAATTGCCTTAAAAGGGATGCCACGGCAATCCTCTATTCCACCAGCAGGTATGATTGACTTGCCCTTGAAGTTTAAGGATGCTTATGTCTCATGGAGTGTGATGTTAGCTGCTCACTGTTTTCTTTCAGGCTCCCAGTACATGATGCATAATAGTCAGAGTTGAGGGAAGCACTGGAGGATGTACAGGAGGAGCTGTACCCTGATCATCTTTACATCTCGTCTGGACCTCGTCTTTCTGAATTTACTGGATATGTTTCAGAGTACATTGCCGGATTTGTGGTAAGGTCTGCATTGAAGAGGGTCACTTGTCAGTCATATATTTCTGGACTCTTCAGTGCTCATGATGAAAGTGTTCTCCTGATCAAGAGGAAGAATAGAGGGGGATTAGTATGCCCATCATCAAGTGTTATTATAGTGTGCACTGTGACAGAGAAGTGCTTACGACAACTAGGAGTTTCCAGCCAAGGCTATGCATCATCTTCACCAGATCTGCTGCTGCGATTGCAAACTCAAGTCATGCGGAAGCTCAATCCAGTTTCTCTCTTCCCATCTCTCCAAGACCATTTTCTTAAGAACCATGCTCTTTCAAGTCACCTCTACATGCTGGTGAAGAAGATAGTGGATATTTATCTGAAGGTACGACTCCATCACATTGGGAGGGAGACGACAGCTCACCTGCAAGGATCTAGTATGCGCCAGAAACTAACCAAGGTAATTCTTTTCTCTGGGCAGTAGTGACCCAACACAGCTACATTGAGCGGGTTGGCATCCCGTGAAACCCCCACCTTTGAGTGGCTAATACAAGCTTATGTGCCTCATACTTCACTGAATTTTACACTTTTTCTGATGACTCTGACCCCTGTCTGTCAATTCCCATGGAAGGGTGTTGCAGCCATGTGAAAAAGTGCTAAAATCAAAAGTAATTTGCAGGTACACTTGAGCTTGGGGGACTGTGGGCCAGGTCTGATTTGAATTAAAATTATTTTTGTTGTTTTCTGCCATTCATTCTTCTTGCTGCTCAAGTCATCATGTTAGTCTTAGGGGAAATTTGACTCATAGTCCAGTAAAAAAAAATTTTGAAGTTCACCCTTTGGAATAAAAATTGATGCCATGTTCTTGGATGGTTCCTTCATTTCAGTTCGATTGGTAAAATTTAATTTCAGCACGATCAGTGCTCAATTCGGTGCTCATGTGGACAGTATTACTTAGGGTAAAGCACCTAGAAATCCCAGAGCTACAATTGCGGCATTTGCGTGATGGGAACATCCCAAACCCCGATTTCTTGAAGGCCTAATATCCTTGGGTAAAGAGACTCACCAAAGTTATCGGCAATGAATAAAGGTACCTCAAACGAACAATGAGTTGGGCTAGGAAATCCAAGTTTCTCGTGGACCTTCCTAGAGAAACAAAAGCACTCCTATAAGCCGCCTACCTCATGCATCCCATGGTCAAAGCAATATGGCGTCCGGAGGACCGCACAGCCTCGCAGGTCCGCAATGGCTGCGCCACCTCTAGAGACCTTCTATACCTCAGTGGTGGAAACATGGGCCTTGTGAACGGCCTGGTTCACATGGTGTTGGGGCCACTGCCCCCGGGCGGATGGAGAAAAAGGGGCTTCGACCGCTGCACGCGGCCATGGATAAGACCTCTCTTCCTCCGAGCAAGAAAAATATTGAAGATGAAGCGGATTGACCTGCCTTCGCTCCGAGGCAGGTATGATACTTTTCCTCCACCGGAGGCGAACCACTTTGAAGGTTTTCTTGTCAAGGAAGGGGGAGAATATCGGAGGACTATCTTCCTTGTCATCTTTGTTCCCCTTCGTTCCAGACTGCATGTCTGCACAGATGCCTGAAAAAATACGAATACATTTCCTCCATACCATTCTTCTCCGCCATCGTTATGGCCTCATGGATTGAAAGAGAAAGTCGTTCAGAACGATATTTCAAATGGCGCATGGCATGCTAGCATTGTTCTACAGAGTGTTCGTGTCGATCCCCTCAACGAAATTCCGAAACGTCCTGTAATCTCATGTAATTAATGTGTTAAGGTTCCTCTGAATAAATTTCATTCGCATAAAAATTATGGAATCAGTATAATGCAAATATTTGTGGCTGTCACCCCTTTTTCTGTCTAGCTTGAGGACAAGGAAGGGTAAAGGAAGAAACTGCAGGAAACAGCTCCGCATTCAAGCCTCCTTTATTCATTTTCTCTGTCCTTTCCCGCGCTAGTCAAGCCGCCAACCCCCCGTGGCAGTATTATGAACTCATACCGGAATGAAGCCGATCTCTCTATTTTGAGGGAAAAGAGGGAAAACCAGTTCCCCTTATCTCGCTTCTCCGAATTCTTGAATTCAACCTCTCTTCCGATATGAGAGCGGGAGAAAAAACGGTTTCCGATCTAATTCGAGTACAAGCGGGAAAAAGCGTCAGGAAAGGAGCCGCAAGCAATGCCTCGATGGGTGGTTGCCGGACAAAATGGTCACTGCGGTAAAAATTATGACAGCTCATCAAGGGATAATAATTTCAATAATTGTATCATCTACCCATGACAACCTTCTAAAATTTGTTTGTTTTTTTTGCCTTGAAGGTTGAAAGCATTGGGGACCATGATTCAATGAAATATTTATTTATACCTTTTCATCATATGTTGAAAGTGTTAAAGGTTCACCCTCTTTCTCATTCGCCTTCCTCTATCTCGCCCATCCTCCTCTTGCATCCCAATTATTAAAAAATATTTTAAAAATACTTATTTTATTAAAAAAATATTTTCAAAAGGACCATTTTATCCCATTCCTCATTTAGTACCAAGACGTCCAGGATTGGATAGACAATATGAGTAAAAAGAGCAAACAGGAAATTATTCCGATTCTACGCTAGCCAAAACGGAAGGGAACATTCGCTAATCCCCTTCAGGCTGAGGGAGAGCGGGAACATGGCCTTGTGAACGACTTGGATCGCATGGTGACGGGGTCGCTACCTCCGGCGGACCTAGATAATGGCTTAAGATTCGACCGCGTACACGAGGCCATAGGTAGGACCCATCCTCCACTCCTCCGAGTAAGAAGGAAAAGGATTCAAGGTGAAGCGGATGCCCTCGGCATCGCTCCAGGGCGGGTATGAGCGGTTTTGCTCCATCGGAGAGGTGCCCACCTGGCTCCTGGTTTTCTTGTCCAGACAGGAAAAAAAATATATCCGAGGTCGATCCTCCCTTTCATTTTATCATAGCGTTCAAAAGTTGGGGAGGACTTTGACTCACAATGTAGATTGGATCTAGCCTCTGGAGGAGCGACCTATTAGCAGTCTAACGGTATGGGTCACTCGTAGGATTTAGGCAAATGTGAAATATGCAGGGAAAGCATTACAGCGATATTTATTAATTCCCCCCCTCTCCTTTAATAGTGCCACATGCCATGCAACTCAAACGAAAGATTCCAATTTTTAGTTCATTCATAGTCATTCAAAAACTCGGAGGCGTGCGCGTGCCGGTATTCTAGTAAACGCATGTGGAAAAAGCAAGGACCAATGAGCCGTGAGAGATTATGCTTGCTAAAGTGCGTCTCTTGCTTCCTACACTCGCCTCTTGCATGAAGGAGAGGCTGGTGCGAAAACGAGGAGGGTTTCACGCGCATTCTCCCCCCTCTCTCCCTCTCACGCGCGTTCACCACCCATGCACGTAAGTGCAGAGATCAAGGAGGGTTTGTATATATGCGTCCCTTGCCAATCCGGGTATGAGAGGCCTGCACGGGTCGTTTTTTCGAGCCCGACCCGTTCGGCCTGATTCGAATCATGGCCAACGCACGACCTGAAACTGGATCACCGACCGAACTCTAAGGGCCCAACTAGCAGATCGCCCTCTAAGGCCTCTAAGAGGCCTCTAAGCTCGAGAATTCCCTGGTCCCCAATGAAGGGTTCGCCCTCCTCCAACCGGCACCTAGATTGCCAATCGAACTACACTCCCTATCCGTGGGTCAGGTAGAATCGATCGAACCATACCATTTCCTATTCTTCGTCCGTTACTCGTTCGTTCGAAATTCCAAGGAAGGGTCTCTCTCGAATGGGAGTTCCCTCCTGACGGAACGCATTCTCTATTTTCAATTCAAAGCATGACTGCGAGAAATGCAACATAGCAACTTGGCAACTCCCAAGCCCAGCACGTCTTCGCTGTGAAGCAATTTCCTCGTGAAGCAACTTTGCAAAGTGAATGTCCTGAATCATCAAATATGCATAAATATATATAAATTAATAATTATGAAGCTGCCACCTGGGTGGCTTTCCCCCGCTTTTTCAAATCTGGGGATCTTTTTTCCGGGTGGCTTCTTTCGAACCCCGAAGAAAAGTGCTTCGAAAGATATAGGCATCAGACTCCAGAAAGAGTCACCACACTGTCATATACAAGGTGAGTCAAAAGTCCCCTCCGCTCTTTGAATGTTAATAACTTTGGCATGCCTGATCGGATTAAAATGCAGTTTGCACCATTCGAAAGACAAGACAAATCTCTATCTATGGGCAGGATTTCATTTTATTATATTCATTATGTAACAATTGGGAGGAAGTAAATAAAATATCTCTTTTTTGGTATTTAAACGCGTTCATACTTGAAACCACGTCTGCGTGCTGGTTTGATTGAGTGTCTGATGAGCTATGTCCTTTGTGATTGATATCCCTGGAACACTTACAGGAAAATGAGCGAGAAACGACTGAGTGTTGATATGGGAGTTGCAATTGTTCGCCTTTATTCCAAATTCGACCAGAACGCAGCGGAAACCGCTCGACAATTCAAGAGGAAATTCAATGGAGAAACTGTCAGCCGGAATTCGATCGTCCGTATCAACTCGAACTTTGACAAAACGGGCACAGTCGCTGACCTTCCCCGCTCTGGACGCCCAAGGACAGGTCGTTCTGAGGGAAATATTGTTATGGTCAGCAATAAGATTTCTCAATCGCCTGGAAAGTCAGCGCGACGCATGTCAGCAGAGACTGCAATCTCTCAGTCGTCGGTCGAAAGAATTTTACGGGATGATCTCAAGCTGAAGTCGTATGTTCCATGTCTTCTTCAAGAACTTTCTGAAGACGACTTCGACAGGCGTGTGGAGTTCGCAGAAGAATGGATTCGACNAATGGCAGAAAGGTCTCCGACATCTCGTCCCAAGGACTCCTCCATGGACCATCCTACTTCATCCGCGAGTAAATGTGTCTATTTGAGAATGAACATGTAAATGCATCTATATAGAAGCGTTTGCTTGTGCCAACATAGTTACGCATATAATTATGAATGACTCGCATTAAAATTAAATGACAATGTGCCTCATGAAAAACTGAAAATAAGCGGCCTTAATTTCATAATCTTGCAGTCATGCTCCCTCTTCCCTGTGTTTGCATAATGATGTGATGCCATATTTTTCTGCGCAGAGTGTGCGGTTTTTAATTTCACCAAGAAGTGGATACACTTCACATCCAGAGACAAGAGTATCATCGTCATGGTGAGCGAGAACAAGAATGACGGAGGGCACCCCTTGAAGATCAAAGGGAACAAGGAAGAATACCCGGGCATCAAGGCTGCGAAACCCCACAAGAATCCGAGTAACATCGAGGTAGGGTCCATTGCACCCCTCAGGAGTCTCGAAGTTAACACATTGACCGTCACCATTTTTGTTATTTGCACACCATATAAATGTGAAAAAAAGTATTTGAAAAAGTATTAATATCTGTCTTTCATCTTTTTTATTCAGTCCCAGAAACTCAGAAAAAATAAGAAAGCAACTAGTTATATTCAGGACTCCATCATGCAATGTTAGAAATCAGCAACCGTGTGGTATTGTTCAAAGCATAGCACGAGATATCTCGTACTTGGCTGTCAATGTGTTAAGGAGTAAAATCGCTGACCATTCTCTTTACCCAAGAGATATCGAACTTTAACATATTTCGGCGATTTTATTTTATATTAAATTTAAATTAAATAAATTCGCGAAATAGCTTCTCCCCCTCGCTTCTTGCTCCAGAAGGAGTGTTATGAATTAGAAATAAGAATGTGTAGTTTTTATACTGTCGTGCCTTTGGAAAGTGAAATCCGCTCAGTCTAATTATATGCCCTTCGGGGAAAATTTGGGTTTGAAGGGTCTTCGAACAAAGAATTTCGGCCATTTTTATTTAGTTGGAGTTTGACGGCAGGATGGACACCGTGGCATTCCCCGTCACACGGATCTGTACGAAGACCAAGATCACAAAGCTCATCATTGGAGAGTATATGAAGGAAATGACAATTTCGCGGTTGGTGCAGGGGATAAACTTAATGATTTCGAATGTCAGAGATGGAATTGAACGTGAATCGGGCCAGCGCCAAGGAGATGGAAGCCAGTTTGTATTCATTTCCATATAATTTACCTGATTCTCATGAAAGTATGTGCTGCCGCCATGAAGATGATTTTATTTTAACAAATTTGATTTCATTCTCAACAACAGGATCAACGCCATTACAAACCCAGCCCTATCACGGCATTCTACGTCTTCTGTATCGGGATAAGAACTGCAGTCCACTGAAGACCACACGAGAAGTGCGCGGAAAAGGTCTTGGCTGGCAGAGAGCACCCAACAACAGTGGAAGAAAACGAAAACGCCACCAGGTGAAGCAATTCTGAACCCAGCAATGCTGGCAAAGTGCTATTTTGGTGAGTCATTTCAGTATATTTCAGACTTCAAGTTTCTTTTTTCTAATGACTTGGAAGC
>CAJPEV010006289.1:0-10771 GCA_905338385.1 Darwinula stevensoni
TCTCCGGAATCCGAAGCCGCACGTTTCCGAAACGAACATCTTCCGGAAATGACCTTTCCGGAAGATTATTCCGGAAGATTATAATTTAACGTTAATTCACCGAGTACTCGTGTAAACTCGTGTGGCTGGATTTCATTATAACTGTGATCTCTTGTACCAAAGGCTACTTGGCAGTGGGTATCAAGAGAATTTTCTACAGAAACTTTTAAAACCTGTTTGCTCAGCAGTGCAAGTATGACCTAATTAAATTTGCTCCCGAAGGGGGCGATTTTTCTGCAATTTGGCTGTGAGCTATTTACTTCAGGCTCCAGAAACTTTGTATACAGCTCGGATGTGCAGCTCTTGCAGCACGAACGTGACTGCAACACAGACCCGGTGCATTAGAACAGGTTCCAGTGATTGGGCTTTTTCCCATAATGTTGGGTCGGGTGTTATTGGCCTAATGTGCCTCGAGGTCAGGGCTTGAAGGTAGCAGGAGCAATCTGGGCATCGTTCCAATCTGTCAGTGCAGGACACAGTTAGCTGAATTTACAGTCTGGTCTTTCTGTTTTCTGTTTTGGGTCGCTTCGTTGCGTGTGCACAAGCTCTTGCATATGGAGTCGCAGAAGCCTGATGGATTTCTGTACCAGAAGGGAGAGCGAGAGCCGGGCCTCGCTTCCAGTCTGCGGCAGAAAGTGGTGTCTCCACCCAGGCTACTGTTGGTGCTTCTCCGTTGCAGATCTTCTCGGCCAGCTAACATTGCATTCAATTGCGCTTCGTTTTCTATATTTCTTTAAGATGATTCATTTTTCATTTCTCCGTTCTCACGTATGAGATGCTCCTGACACCAAGTTAATTTCAAAGAAATCTCCAGAAGCCGCTGAGATAAGAGAGATGTCACTCATTGAGTTCCCAATGCGACAAGTAAAGAAGTGACCTCCAGAGAGAGTAGGCACACGTTCTTATCTCTCTTGTTATATCCTCCCTTGACTTCGTGAGTGAGTCCTCCATTCCTTCACTTCCCTCCTCCGCTCTCCTCTTCCAAGAACCCAATTAGGAAAGATTCGTCGCGCCAGTGCGTGTGCTTCAAGGTGATCCGAGTGAAACGTGATGTCATTCCACGTACGAAAAGTCGACACGGGACTTAGGACAGGTAGCTGGGACTTGTGTCATCAAACTCCGTTAGAATCTGAAGCATCCCAAGGACGCCCGGGCCTAGCAGTTGGCATCCACCCAACTCACAATAGCTTAATGGAAGCGCAGAGGGGAGTTCCAGACTCTACTCAACGCTAAAGGTAAACCCCACTAAGAAAACAAACTAATTTCCAATTTCTATTAAAAGGGATTCCTGTTCACCCTTCCATATCGCGGGGTTGAGGTTGGCCTATGTAACCGTTCATATTATATTCAAATTAGTATTTGAACGCCAACCTCCCCCAGTCGGTTTGTATCAGTCACGCATGTACGAGATAATTGGGGAGCGGCGTTGTCCAGAATCTTCAACATTTAATTCACCTCTGTACAGAAATACAGGATGGTCCGAAAAATGTGTCAGTGATTTTCAAGAAGCAACATCTCTAGAACCGCTGTCGCTTGAAACCAAAAAAATTACCAAATTAAAGCTCATTCATATCTCTTTCGATCCATGTACGTATCATTGGCCGTGCGAGCCACACGAGTTTACACGAGTACTCGGTGAATTAACGTTAAATTATAATCTTCCGGAATAATCTTCCGGAAACGTCGTTTCCGGAAGATGTTCGTTTCGGAAACGTGCGGCTTCGGATTCCAGAGAACACCCGCCTTCGTTCCCGTGCCGAGTTTCGCGACGATCCGTTTTCGATGCGCCCATCGCGACCGGGATGTTTAGTCTCGTTCTGGGGATGTTTATTCTCGTCCCGGGGATGTTTATTCTCGTTCCGGGGATGTTTATTCTCGTTCCGGGGATGTTTATTCTCGTTCCGGGGATGTTTACTCTCGTTCCGGGGCGAACGTGCAAGATGTGACGAGACCGTTTCGTGAAAGAGGCTCTCCCGAGCGATGAGACCCTTGGCAGCACTTGGGACTTCGAGGAAGAACGTTTCAAACATAGCGGCTCCTAGGTAATTCCTCCCTTTGTTCTCGCTCCCCCCTTTATCGGGGCATCGTGCAAGAGCGTATCCTTCGAGGAGCCGCCCGATGTGCGTACGTTGTCGTCGATGTTTTTTTTGCATTTTGCTCGCTTTGGGAAAGGTCCGATTTGAGGCTCATGCACGGGCTCTCGCGATCCCATTAAATATCGCGCGTGAAACCGGAGCGAACCGCCCTCATCAGAAGGGGCGTTCCAAGAGGGAATCGGCACGTAATCTGCGATGAAGGTGTCGATACGATCGGGAGACTCTGCTCCGACGGAATTTCCGAGCATTCTTTCACACGTTACTTCACGAGCGAGTGAATCCGTGGGACCACGTAGCTCCTCCAATTTTTTTGTTAAATTAAGAGCGCATTTTGGTGCCGATCTCGAAAATGCTCCGACCCAGGCAATGGTCTTACTGTACTCGAGTTCCTTGCGTTTGTGCGACTCGAATCTGCGACCGGAATGGCAGTCTAATAAACACATTTCACACTTGGACTTCTCTCGATGAATTGCACGGTTCACCTTTGACGTAAGCAGGGACGTATTGCTGGCATTCGCTTCGAAGAGTATTGCCTCGGCTGTACGAAATCGTTCCTTTCGCATTCCTAAAGCAAAGGGTTTGGGAATTACGGCCATTTTAGTACGATCCAGTAGATGGACATCTGGCGATAGCTCCAAGATGGAACTCGAGGGAAACTGCAGGTCTCTCGGTCACTGTGAGACCACTCCTTCCACTCCTCTCGAAACCCCCGACGATAAATTTGAGTAAAATTTGAAATCCCAGACCCCCCACTTTTTAGTTCCTTCCTACCTTAACCGGACGAGATGGCATTCCGACGCTCTCTCAGTTCGGCGCGGATCGTGCCATTTTTCTCGATTCCTTCTCGGAGAGAAACGTCCTTTCTCTCGTTTGCCTCGATCGCTTCCGTTCGGTTTCGGTTGTAATCAAAATCTCTATTCAAAATTCACGAAAACGGAGGCATAGATTTTAATGCATTTTCGTACCAAACGGCACGAATAGATGGGGCTCAGACGAGGCGCACCGGCTGCTCACGGGCGATACGTCGTAGCCTGCCCCTCGGACTCGACGAAAAGTGAGAAAAAAATCACGGGTCCACGAGGACGCGACGACTTGCCACGATTTCGTTCCCCTCGAGGCAAATTTTCTCGTTCGTCGAGGTGGAAAGCCGAAATTCGGCACGAGGTATTAGAATCGTTCGGGTACGAGCATGCTAAAGGAACCAAATTCGTCATTTATTTTGCGCAATTTCTCTCACGATCGACATCGTGGGCCCCTTTACGAACTGAAGACGAAAACGTTTCTCGGCGTGTGAAGAAACAAGACGGGCAGAGCGTGCGAGCAAACGGCTTTCGAAACCTGCACGAAAATATTTGTCGGAAAGGGTCGAAACGAGGTCGATCGTTCGATCGAACGGCTCGATGTGACGTCGAGCAACGAGGCTCCGACACGGTGGCCCGTATGCAAGAACCCATCACGAGATCGCCTATCGCACGGTAGCCATCGTGATAGGTATCGGGCGATGGGTCGATTCGTTTGCTCGGTTCCGTATGCAACAAAAAATTATCGGCATCCATCGAGAGGCCTATATTAGGTATCTTCATACCCATCGTGATAGGTATTCGTGAACGTTCCCGACGACGACCTCCCGTCCATCGTCTCCAATCCAGGAACGATGCCGTACGTACCTGCTCGCACGACCGACCAGAGTGTCGCGTGATGATTTAACGGTATCGATCCGACCCCGTCTACCGGACCAGTGCCTAAACAAACGGCTTTGAATACTTTTGAAATCGATACGAACCGTGATACGAGTTCGACGAGCTTTTCGATTCACCGCCGATGTCTTTTCCTCGTTCCATTCGGTGCTACGGTGGAGACTAGTGGCAGCTGGGTTTCGACTCGAGAAAGAGACGTTTTACCAAATATCGAATGGAGGGGGTAGAAAAGGGAGAGAAGGAGGAAAGGGAGAACGTGTCGTCGATGATCCTCGTCGCGAACGGTCCCGATCGTCTCCGCATCCAGAGAATGGAGCATTTTATTTGGAGCTACTTTCGCGCGATCCTTAGCGGTTCCTCGTCTCTTTCCTTCCTTCGACGGAGAGGATTCCCTCTTTACGCTCCCGAGCCTTCCCACGGTGAAGCGTCTTCGGATGCGTTCCCATCGGAGGCTTTCGGGCCCCTCGCTTCCGTCGTCGGACGATGCACTCGATATCTCCTCGCTCGTGCGACGTCGGAGTCCTTCTCCCCTGCAGGACGGGCAGATGCACCGACGAGCTCGTTTCCGATTCCGTCGGGTCCACCGTCGCAACGCTCCCGTCGTATAAACGTGCCAGTTGCGACCCGGCGAACTCGATCTCGTCTTCTCGGACGAACCTTTCCCGTCGAAGTTCTTCCTCGATCTCTCGGCACGGCAACGACCGACGGCTCGACGCGTTCCCGGCCGTCTGCTCCGATCCGTTGCCACGAGGCGATTTCTCGGGCCCCGTCTCGACCGATCCCTCCAGAAAACGATCTCCGGACCTCGAGACCCTCCTAGTTGCTTTTTACGACGTCTTCGGGTCGAGTCGAGATCCGGATCGAGTTTCGGTTTCGACCGATCTCGGCCGAGGAGAGGAACGGACGTCTCGAAAAAGGGTCCGGGGGATCGTTCGGGAGCGCGGTGACCGATCCCGGCCGATGGAGCTTCCGTTCCGTACCGCAAGAGAGAGCACGGGGTCCCTCGACGAGACGTGCGATCGAAACGTCGGAAATACCAAGGCCCTCCGGAGAAGGCAGGCGCGTGAAGCGAAAAATCCATGCGCGCGCAACGTATCTGAGACGTACGAGGTGGGTACCCGAGTCGTCTCCTTCGCTCGCTTTCCTGCAGAGAACGCTCGTCGATGTTCTCTAAAAATCGCTCGCTCTCTCGTTCGTGGTGTCCCAGAATCGACAATGCATCGGGTTTCGTATCCGGGCCGCTTCGAGCGAGGCCTCTGCTACCTTTGCAGAATGCGTCTCTGTAGACCGTCGTTCGATCGAAGGGTACGGAATGCGGCAACGCTCAGTCGATACCGGGACGCACTCTCGGCGAATCGTGCATCGAGAAAAAGCGTGCAGAAGCGACAGGCGATCTTGCATCGTTCAGAGGTGTAGCCATTCTTGGGGTCGTTCCAGGAACAGGAACCGTAACATTTCGCAGAGTTCCCAAATATATTTACTCACCTGCGGCATTCCGTGATGCCGAGTGAATCCTGCCCAGGAAAAAATTGCGGGCCAAAATCATCAAATTTTGCAAAACCGAAATCGAAGTGTCGTACCCTCCGATCCGAGAGATCTTAGCTGAACGAAGAATCGAAGACTCGGGGAAATATTGGACGACACCTCAGAGTCACGAGTCGAATATCTTTCAAATGAGATCATCTCTGGTCGTTTCTCCCCTGCTCGGATGCATCTTCTAAAGCAGGGCTTCCCAACCTTTTTCACGCGCGACCCCATAAATCACGAGGATACCATTCAGGACCCCAAGAACTGGCCAAAGTTCGACAGACTCCCCCACCTATGCTCTAAGGTCGCCAAGAAATACATAACTTGATTTTTAGTTGCCATTTCGCCACCCCAAATTGGGTCGCGACCCTGGGTTGGGAAGCGCTGTTCTAAAGGAAGGGAAATGGCCCAAAAATGAGAATCCAAGGCGTTGGTACTGGCCGTATGCCTCAGAGCCGCGTTCCCTCTTCTCGAGCCATTCGGGTACCCGACATCCATCTACATCGGGGAATGGATCTGGCAGCGAAGAACGAGCGCATGGAAGTGGGGTCCGTACCCCACTCGGAGGCTCATCGTTCCGCCACCTCGGCCTTGCTTCGTTCTATATTTTAATAAATGTTCGATATGACGCCCGAAAAAAGAACCAGAGCGGTCGATACGAGGAAAGGCGACGAGCCGCACACTCCTTCACGCACCTTCGCATGAAGCACGGGTATCCGAGACCCCCTCAAGGCCGCCAGGCACGTGAGCACTCTGGAGGGCCTTGGGAAATACTTTCGTTTTGAGGCGGCGCAGTACCCTCCCTCAAAAAAGAGCTAGGGACGAAGCGTTTCATAGATGTTGGAGAACGTCTCCCCGCCCCTCAGACTCGCCGGCTCTCGGGCCGAGGGCGAGGACGAGGGGGTCAAGGCCCATCATCTTCCGATCCGGGTCTCGCGCCTCGAGAAGAACCATACCCTAGTAGATATCGTTTGCCTGAGAACAGTGGTAGCGTTCTAAATCGATTCAGAGTTCAGACTCGATTAATATCATTAAATGTATCTCGATGCGACACATTGGATGGAACCTAGGCGTTGCGACAGAGCCGTTTTCTTCTTTCCGTCGACGTCGACATCGGCCAGGCGGCTGATTGCTACCAATTAGCATCAATTTATCGTTTTCCTTCCCGAGTCTGAGAACGAACCCCTTAATTTTATCACCTAAACCACTACGATGAAGAGATCTTCCAGCTTCTTTCCTTTCTCGTACAAACCAATAATTCATTTCACAGGTACTTAATCTTTCTTCTCCCTTCACTTCATCCCTTGAGAGGTGGGCCTCGTAAATCAATCGATGAATGAGGAACTCCAACTTCATCCTGCGAGGTCAGACGATGCAGTACGACACGGAGGGAGAAATGCAAAGAACTCCACGCCGAGAGGGTAGGATGAAAGGTGGGCCCCGAGGGCGATGATGTCATCACCCCACTTCGAGCTTCATTTTTTCTCCCTTCTTGCCTCACCATAGCCTGCAGCTCTGTCTCTGTCGTCCGTCATCCTCTTTTTCCCATTCCAGTATACCATCGTAACAACTCCTACCATTGAATTATTTCCCACTGTGGCACTTGCTCTTCATGCTTATCCTAGATTCGTTCCTCTCGTGATTTATTCCTTCCCGATTTGTCTACTAAAACAAAATCCTTCAATGACGGCAGTAATTTTTTTTATTTGTTTGGAAAAAAAATGTTTCAGAGTAAAAATTCGATATTACTCTTTCTCCCGGAAATAGTCCTACGTATTATTCGTTCAAATATCCTACCCTATTCCCCCATCTATTTTCTTTGGAGGCGCAAGCAAACCATTATAATGGACCTCTATGGGGCCAAATTTTGGCTCAAATATCGTGAAAACGCGCCAAATTTTTTAACATCCGCTTGCAAATATGTAACAGCAGCGACATTCTCCGTGGCATAACATTGGGATTTTTGAATCGATCGAGCCGTTTTTGAGATACTGAGATCAAGTACTAGTTAGTAGTTGGTGCGGTACTTAAAAGTACCATCGTTAAAAGCAGATCGACGAGTGGACGACAATGATATGAGGTTCATATGTATGGGACTATGCGTTTAGGAATCTGAGAGCGTATTCTTTCAGCCGGCCTAAATCAAAGGGTACTGCGCCCCCTTAAAGAAAAATAAAAAAGGGGGAAATGAAGGCGTTTCTTGCTTCCAGCTGCGTTCGGAATTCCATCCTCGGAACGAGTCTCGGTCGTTTTTCGCATTTCGTCCCTCGCTCGCGCCGACGAGTCGTGGACTCGCGTTCCGTTCGGAAAGAAAGAAAGGAAGCGTGTCCGAGGGTTCACGGACGGGTACGTTCCCGGAAAAAAAGAAGCAGCGGACGCGATCCCACGGGAACGACGTCGCCGTGCCCCGGCCCCGGGTGGAGCCCTCCACGGCATCGCGACTCGACGACGCCGTGACACGATCCTGTCACGTATCGGATGGGGAACGATCTCCGATCGACGCACGACCGTGGGATCGTGAGGTCGTTCGGGGTTCGGTACGACAAATTCGGCAACGAAAACCTACCATCGGAATTTCAAATTCATCGTACGTATTAATATTCGAAAGTTCGAAAGGAAAGAGGATGACGAAATAGAATAATGAAGGATGAAGAGCAAGAGCCACAGTGAGAAAGAATTCAATGGTAGGAGTTGTTACGATGGTATACTGGAATGAGAAAAAGAGGATGACGGGCGACAGAGACAGAGCCGCAGGCTACGGTGAAGTAAGAAAGGAAAAAACATGAAGCTTAAAGTGGGGTGATGACATCATCGCCCTCGGGGCATACCTTTCATCCTACCCTCTCGGCGTGGAATTCTTTGCATTTCTCCTTCCGTGTCGTACTGCATCGTCTGACCTCGCAGGATGAAGTTGGAAATTCCAATTCATCGATTGATTTACGAGGCCCACCTCTCAAGGGATGAAGTGAAGGGAGAGGAAAGATGAAGTACCTGTGAAATGAATTATTGGATTGTACGAGAAAGAAAGAAGCTGGAAGATCACTTCATCGTAGTGGTTTAGGTGATAAAATCAAGGGGTTCGTTCTCAGACTCGGGAAGAAAAACGATAAATTGATGCTAATTGGTAGAAATCAGCCGCCTGGCCGATGTCGACGTCGACTGAAAGAAGAAAACGGCTCGGTCGCAATGCCTAGGTTCCATCCAATGTGTCGCATCGAGATACATTTAATGATATTCATCGAGTCCGAATTCTGAATCGATTTAGAACGCTACCACTCCCGGGCAGGATTCACTCGGCATCAAGGAATGCCGCAGTGAGTAAATATATTTGGGAACTCCGCGAAATGTTACGGTTGGGGCCCTGTTCCTGGAACGACCCCAAGTATGGCTACACCTCTGAACGATGCAAGATCGCCTGTCGCTTCTGCATGCTTTTTCTCGATGCACGATTCGCCGAGAGTGCGTCCCGGTATCGACTGAGCGTTGCCGCATTCCGTACCCTTCGATCGAACGACGGTCTACAGAGATGCATTCTGCAAAGGCCTCGCTCGAAGCGGCCCGGATACGAAACCCGATGCGTTGTCGATTCTGGGACACCACGAACGAGAGAGCGAGCGATTTTTAGAGAAGCATCGAGGAGCGTTCTCTGCAGGAAAGCGAGCGAAGGAGACGACCTGGGTACCCACCTCGTACACTCTTAGAAAATTCCTAGCGTTTAGAGAGTTAAAAGTGAGTACTGTATGAGATGTTTCAAATGTATTCTCTTAATACTCACCAAACGTTCCCTCATCGCTCATATTGAAGCGACCATCTTGAAGTTTTTCGCCAGGCCAATAGATGGAGGTAAATGTTTTTCGCACAATGCAAAAAAGTTCCCTTCCCACTTTCCCTGGAATCGTCCTCGCAGGATTGTTTAGTACTTCTCCATATGCTCCGCCTAGTCTCATTATAGGAATCAATAAACACGGACACTTCTCCATTTGTTATCTACATATTCAAGACATATTCATAGTGCTCAGGCCATAAACTATCTAATATTCCTGATAAGAATCCATTTGAAGCTTGAAAAGGTTTCATCCGTAGAGGAGATCTAAAATACACTCTTAGAAAATTCAGAGCGTTTAGGGCAGGGGTGCCCAAAGATTTGGGTGATGGGGGCCGCATAGCTTGTAGGGTGCGGGCTCGCGGGCCGCATAATTGGAAACTTGTTTTTCTGCATGCTAAACATTATATAAAAAAAATTTTTTCCTAGTTTTGACCTAATTCAGCATGCTGTTTTGCCGGAGTGGGCCTCATTTTTCTCGCCTCTCATCGTCCGGCGAAGGTGGAAATGGAAACTAATGAAGAAATAGGCATTTTTGACGTGATTCTGCTAGGTTCGCCTGGACTGCCAGAACTGCCAAACCATCAGAAGTCAACTCAATCCTCTTGAATGGTTCAATGGAGTGGAATTCCAAAGGTTTCCTCTTTACGTCGCCGACTTTGTACGGAAAATGGAGCATCAGCTTGCACGCTCCTCATTCTCCTTGCAAGGGCTCCCAAACCGCCTTTAAACGTGTTTAAGTCGTTGATAAACGTGTTCACGAAACTAAAATGATTTTCGATGGGGCATGTCAAAGAAACACTTTCTGAAGCATGTTTTAGTAAACTTATTCATCCTGTCTTTAGAATATTCCGATTCCTCCATTGGTGCGTGTCACCCAAAGTATTCGGGAGTCCACTTGTCTTGTAATATGCGATTTTATTCATTGTTACGAAGTTTTCTGCGCTCCGCTGACTTTGTACAGAAAAAACGAATCCAAACTGTAACTCGCAAATCCACACTGTCCCTTGGTATGGAGCCAAGGCTCGACTGACGATCCCAGTCCTCGTGGAATGACGAGGGAGAGATAACATACAAGCCTCACGGACGAGGTTGGTATAATAATGTCCAGGGTTTGGCTCCTACTCTCTCTTCACCCCTTCCAGATGGGATTGTGGAAATAGATAGGGATGTCAGATGGTGGCACGAAATGTTATACATTATCTTGATGTGAATCTCCTACTGCGGTATATTTGCGATGTCGTGGCGGCCATTGGGAGGAATCTGACAACAGGAATTTATCAGAGAAATATGTGCGTGAAAAAATGCAAAGAAGGTCTTTGGAATGTTGCACATTTTCAGCAGAATCTGGCAGTCCTGCTGATTCTCTCGCCCTCACAGGTGGATGTCAAATCCAGTCAAGCGCCTCATGGTTACCCTCGATAAGAGTGTCAGGATGATTCCACCTCCGAGAATTTTGGCTGAGGATAGACTGTACTTACCCGGGAGAGAATTAAAACCAAGTCAGGCCATGCTTTGTTCATCCCGCAGCACATAAAATCATTCATTCATTTACATCATCATAAAAAATGTAATGTTTTTTTCCAAAA
>CAJPEV010006291.1:0-10767 GCA_905338385.1 Darwinula stevensoni
GAAATAAAGCAGCATTATCGGATAATGCTCTGTTCAAAAATCCACCCTTAGATTCCTTGATTTCATTCACACACAGCAGCAGTTGTCATGGAGGACAGTGCCAAGGATTGCATTGTCGCATCCTCAAAGAACATTTAAAGGACTCGGCAGGCATGATATATTTCCAGAATGTCTAGACATGTACCGTGAATTTCCAAAATGTCTAGACAGAAAAAAATTAATGGCTTCGATAGCTTGGAAGAAAGTCTATCCCCAGATAAGCTTTTGTGTACTCGCATCCCTTCTCCTTAGATTCCTATCATGATCGAAACGGTATAAGGCGATCGAAAAAACATACCGTTCCAACTGGGAATCTGGCCTTAGATCCAACGCAACCTCCCACATTCATGTTAGGGGTCTAACGTGAATTTTTTCCCATTTGACGGTCTGACGGTCCATTTAAAAAAAAATGAGAATGAAAACAGTGACAAAATCATCGTACCGGATGACCATGAATGCTCGTTGCTTAGAGGTAGGAATCCTTCTTCAGAAGCTGAAGAGAGCACAGGAGACAACAAAGCTGAGAAAAATTATTTTCACTCAGGTGATGCAAAAAAGGAACGGTCGTCGCAGATCTCCAAGGCAATGTGTCTCATTCAAAACTCGTTCACAAAGGAGTATTCACAAGTACTCAATTGTGAAATAAGTTATCAAGTGCCCGCGTATCCATCCATTGGCTATTGGGATCTTCATACTTAACAGAACTCTTCTAGACTGAGACACCTGAAAAGGAAAAATCCGGTGTGGATGAACCGGAATCGTTAGGGATTGAAGTGAAAAAATTGGGAATAATGGTGACGAAAAAAGGATTTTCATGACAGCTCCGATCTAATGTGAGATGGCCGGACATCGAATTCACAAAACCCATCGCAAAAGGAAAGAGATTTTCTGTGTAGAGGACATTTTCACAAGATTCGGATTCCTCGAGGTCATGGTCTTGCCCGGGTTCCCATGCCAAAAGCGCGCTTCGCTACCTTGTCTACTTACACAGCATACTCTCAAGTGCGAGCCGTTCCACCCCCAAAACACGTTTCTGCGCAGATCTAAGAGGGGTCTCTCCGAACCCCCTTGGTTCAGGTCCTCGTATATTGGCATCAGTTGGCGAGATTTGCATTTTAATTGTTGCAGACTCTCTCGAGCCATCGCACTATTTAAAAAATGTCTTTCAGAAAATGAAGTATGCAGTAATGTGAAAACCATTTTTGAAAGGCATCCCCTTTCTTCAACCACAACCCCAACCTCAACCTCACCCCCCTTCTCCCCCCCCCCCCCCCCCTTCTCAGCAGAACTCACTAACGTGTAGGATGAGGTGGGGCAAAAGTAATAATGGGGTAATTGTAAGGATGCTTCGTATTTCAGCAAATCAATTATAGAAAATTTCTCATTTTGTGTCCATAACATACCACTCTTCATCCTTCATATCACAAAAATTATTGTTTCTCTGTGATTGGCTAAGAACGTGTTTACTTCAATTTGCGCACTGTGGTAAGAAAATTAGGAATCCAATTTTTTTCTTTTCTGTTGCAATTTCATTTTTCATAGCAACAAATGAAATTTTAAAAAGTAAAAGTGTTACATGTGGTACCTGATCTCTTAATGTCAACCTCATTGTCTCAAAATTCAGACTTAGGCTTTATCATATCATTTGTTGAGTCCAATGTTACTTTTGCCCCATGGAAAGATAGACCGTGGGGCAATTGTAACAACCTAGCTTGGGGAAAATGTAACATCGCATATACAGTATTTTAAATGCTGCAACCTTTAGAACATGAGTCTATTCTTGGAAAAATTGTATGCATGACTGAGTATTTTGCGTGCATGAAGACGTCCGGAAGAACGAGAGTTCTGGAGAAAGCGATTCTTGCCCTTCTGTGAGTGCTCAAAGAGTTCAACAAAGTCAGGGAGACAAGCTCACCTGCCTCATTCCAGAGCTGCGGTCCCCTCCCCCCCTCTCCCTTTTATCATTCCTGAGACACAACTGGTCCTCCAAGGCGGGCTCTTCCGTGCTTACTAGGGGAGTAACATTACAATCTGATTTTATTGCGAAAAGAGTCAAAGCAAATCTTTTATGTCGTGCTCATCGGAACAACGGTTTGCATGCTGCAATCCTGCTTTTGAGGTTAGACACAGTCTCCCTTGTGCTTCCTGACGAGCCGTCACTGGCGCGTTTGGAGCAGAAATGATAAGATATGTTCAGGAATTGAACAGCGGATGGATAAATAATTCCTATGACTTCCTCAACATTTGGGGTCTTCCTGTTACAAGTATACTCACCGATCAGTTCGCTTTGCTCTTCGTGACTGAATGCCATTTCCTTGAAGGATGGACCCCTCTTGGGACTATTCTTGAGAGTTATCTGAAATTTCACTAGTCCAGTAGTAGTCCAGGTTCCGATAACGTGCCTCCCCCATGGAAAAAGAAAGAAAACATTTAGAGGTTTTTCTATGAAGCATTGAGCACATAAGAGCTCATATGAAATTTGGCTCCTCTACGCTAAATACATGCTAGCAATGATTCAGACGTTTTCAGCCTCGAACACTGTTTATTGATAGTGCAATGTAGTGAATACGTCCACAATTATGGATTTTTAAATAATGTATTATACATATGTTAGCATGTTATTTCGACTTTTGCCTTTGTAAAGACCTTGAAGCAGGTATGCATTTTTTAATGTTTCTCTTCAGGATTGGCAAAAATAAAAAAGGCAATACTTTTCAAATTGCTAAATGCAATAGCAGGAAGGCTGTATTTTTTTTAGAATCTTGACGAAGATGTAAACGGGAAAATAATTTTTGGCTTTTTCTAAGAGTCTCCTGAAATAAACACCCATTCTCCTCTGAAAGACTGTAACTACTTTATAGTGAAACTATGGAATTCTTGCGTGGTACATGGTGGCTATTACAACTCAAATGTATTTTTCTAATTTCTTTAGCGGTGGTGATGAAAGAAAATGCAAAATCCAATTGTTCAAACTGTCATAATTACATTCATTATTTACATTCAATTAAAAGCTTTCATCTCAAAGGTTCCTGGAGGTGATGAAGAACTATCACATTTCAAGAACTGCCCAGTTGGGGATTGCAGAAGTAATCAGACGCAGAAGAAAATGATCTCATTTTCATGCAACCTGGGGTCGTTGAGATTGGGTCCTCTCGCTTGCTTTTTCGTCTATTCACTGGCTTCCCACCCTTTTTGTCAGTACCATTACCACTTCCTAAAATAACGAGAGGGAAGAGGCATTGTCTACATTACTGGATACGTCGGAGCCTATCCTCAATGTCTTGTGATGGCATGTTTTCAATTTCTAAATTCACTACATTGATGCTATCAATAAAGTTAATTCAAGATTAAAATCGTTTGGATCTCCCTATGCAATTCAGGGAGCGTCAACCATGAAATCTCACCATGGATAGCCTACGTCATCTGGACATAAATCTATTTTCACTTATAGTGGGGATGAAAAAAAAAATAATTCTGACACCTCCATAAAGAGTTGTTACCCAAGGTGGAAAAATGTTTTCGTCAGCTTGCCAATGTCTCCTTGAACAGTTGTGAAGATATTTCTTGAATTTCGATCACACCAGTAGAGTTGTCTCCGTGTGATAGTGAGCTCACGATTCATTGTGCTGAAAGATGCCACTGTCCTCTGGTGAAGAACATATGCACAAATTTGAGATTTAAAATATTTTCCCCCCAAGAAGTTCACTTTGAATGAGGTTCCGTCTCTGCATGCCATAAACTAGTATGCTGACTTCCTAGGAATTTGCCACTGATTTCTTAAAATGTACAATACCTTTGCCTTGATTTTGCAAATGTCTTTGTGGGATCCTTCGGGTGTAAGGAAGCTTAATGAGCACGAACGATTTCGTATTATATTAATCTATTTGTAAGGGCATTTCCAGCGGTTCTAGTTTTAATCAGCAGCAGGCAGCGAAGCAAAATCTCTCCCCATCATGAGATTAATGTCATTCGATGAGCTCTTGGTCAGAATTCTTATACCTAAGCTCCTCATCATCTTATGGGGAATTCTACCCTTGCGACTCGAATCTGGCATTAGATGTCTTTGACATGCTTATCCGTCATGAAGTCCATATCAGTGAATGAGATGTTAGGCGTATGTTTTGAGCTTGCACTTCCAGCTTCGAAGTGACGATCGATATCAGCATGAACTATTATGATGACCCTACCATGTCACAGAAAATTTCAATAAAGCAGGCATCCCTTACGAAACAGTCCTGTAGGATTCTTATAGGAATGTACAAGAATGTATAGATATCCTATAGGTTTTTGAACGAAAAAAACGTATAAGATTCCTATGAGAATCCTATAGGAAACCAATAGGAAACAAAAAGGAAACCTTTAGAATCCTTTAATATACCTATGGCATACCATTAAGATCCTATAGGATACTTTTAAGAACCTATAGGTTCCTATCGTTATCCTATAGGATTCTATGGAAAATTTGTAAGTTTTCTATAGGAATCCCATAGGTTTTTCGTTTCAAAAACTTATAGGATTCCTATAGAATCTTTTTGTAAGGGATAACTTCTGCATACTGAAACGTAATGTGCAGTGTAGGACAATGTGAATCAGATTCACACATACTCTTGCCAATAAAACCAAAAGAAAACCCCTTGGAGTTGAGCTATAGTCATTAAATTTGGTTCAGGAACTCAATTGTAATGTTCGATAATTGCAATTATCAAGCGTTATTATTGAGTCACAGACGTAGGACAACAATTCACAAAAAAATCGTCAAAGGTCCTTCTGATATGGGGGAGATGTGGCATGTTGGAAACGGAATTTCACCACACTCTGCCATTGCGGCGTTGAAAGACTTTCTAAGGGCAGATATCGGATTCACAGCCCGTCAACAGTGATGCATCACTAACATAGGTTGCGCTATTGCGCAGTTTCTGTTTAAGAAACAATTCATAATTTATTAATGCCTTTAGTGAACTTACCAAAAAATGTTATCATATGCTTCCTTGCGTCCTGGTGGTGTGGTTCCATGAAAAAGTGCTAATTGTCTCTAATTCCTTAATATACCTTTCCAAAGAAAAGAAACGAGACAGAGAAAGGAGACAAAGAAAGGAGACAAAGAAAGGAGAAGACGTTCGCCCGAACAGATCCCGAGCCTTAAGGATCTCTGGTCTTCCTTGAATCCCGTCTCTCACATTCCGTAACTTTGGCTCATTCCCCTTCTAGGAAGGATACGAATTTAAAGAAAGAGGTCCATCTGTACCTCTTTCCTAAAATTGGGCTTAGGATTGGCGATTTCGGGCGATTTTCTTTTTTCCAGCAGGGGATACCCTAAGGTTCATTTCTTTTCCCGGAATGGTATAATGCCACATGAAAGTTCATTTTGGAACACCCTGTATGGATCAACTGGAACAGAAAAGCGCCTACAAATATGAAACATCATAGTGAATTAGAGGGAAAGGGACTGTAGAAGAATACAGGAAATATTACATAAAGTGTAGTTGGTATGTACCGGGTGTTGCACATAGATAGCCCCCCCTCCACAGCCTAAACTGTAAGAACTAGGAAAAAAAACTCGTATATCATGACAAAGGGCATTCATTTTTTAATCTAAACCTGTACTTATCATAATTTTTATGCACCCTGCCTCTGTCTCTGAGAGCTTTAATACGAACGGGGTAAGACGAGAAGAGACGTTTAAAGAGTTCGGTGTCATCTTCCACATCCTTCAACACCCTGGTGATGTCGCTTTGCAAGGCTTCCCGGGAGAATCCATGCTGCTTGCCCTCCATGTGCATGAGCCTCAACTCGGTCTTTCAGGATAACCCCAATGGTCTCAGCCACATTCAGATCAGGAGAGTTTCCTGGCCATTCCGCATTTCCCAAAAAAAGCAATCCTGAGCCTTTCAGCAATTACCATGTGATCAAAATTAAAAAAAATAGGGGTTTATCAGATAGAAGCCGAACTTTTAATCTTTTTCGAAACCCATGAACGGGAAACGAAGTCAGCTCTGGCATCATGAGTTTGAAACGCAATAGCATGGGTGCGATAATTGAATTTACGTTTTTCACCATCATATGACATCAGGAAAAAGCAAAATTGGATGGAATAGATTCAAAATTGAACAAGGATTCCAAATATATTTAAAATGTTTTCCGAGCTTCAAATGTTTGGGCTGTGGAGGGGGGGGCTATGTATGTGCAATATCCGGTAGTACACAGGAAAATTCTTGAAAAGGACAGATCATTGTTGACAAGGAATGGAATATGAACTGCTTCAGTGCTTCACATATAACACCCATCTGTGCCCTATTGATCGTCACCGGTATCATCGTGGGACGCAATGAGGAAAAATTCCACAGTGGCCAACCTCCTTTCCCATTTCAGTTTCCACAATGTTAGGTACTTGAAGAGGGGAGCTAAAATAACATAAAAAAAACATGTCGCTTACCAGGTTCAGCTTCACTGGTTCTGGGAGGGCCTGGCTAGACACAACACGAGGGTACAGCATACGACTGATGTGACTCATCTCTGATCACTTCATAGACATTTTAATAGCAAGATAAGACGTGTGTTCATGAGGAAAGTTGATGAAATAGTAAGGAAATTAGGATTTGAGCTATAGTCAGGCACAGGAACTCATTGAAATGCGTAGCTCTTTGTCACATGGTGGCAAATTAGAGGTTTTCCAAGTGAGATAAGGAAATATGATAGTCAAATGTCATAAAGTAACTAATGAATCGCTGTGCTGGATGGGAGCGTCAAAAGTGACACGAATAAAATCATAATGCGTCGATATGCTGGAAGTTGACCTTGAGAGGAAAGCAAGCAAAACATTAGGAAAAACAACTGCGACATCCATATCCCATACCATATCTCACGCGGAGGCAGACTACTGCTTTCGAGTTGCACTTTCGCTACGCACTTCTCTAATCTCTTAAAGGTCTGGAATTGAGTGGTACTAAAGTGCAATATCTCTAATATCTCAAAGGGGAAAGGTCACATAGAAAAATGAACTTGACTGGGAAATCCCAGGGCTTTAGTAATTCCCACACACAATAAAGGAGATTATTTTGCTGATAAATGACCCTGGTGAACCAAGGCGGCCCAGCGACCCATTGGATGCAGGGCCACCAAACTCCGTCGTCCTGATGCCCCACCCCTTGGAAGCCTATGTTTAAAGTTCCAGGGTCAAAGATTAAACCGTCTGGGAGGAGAGGCAGCCTCGGACACACAGAGACGCTTATTAGTAAGGTAGATTAGAGTGAAATTCTGTATAATAACCGCCTCTATGATATTTTAATGATGTCTCTTCGTGAGATTTCTATACAATGCTTAGGTATTGTTATTCTGAAGTTGCAAGCATGAGAGCTGCTGAAAAACTCCCTCGGAGTTCATATAAAAAAGCTTACTTTCACATCTTACTTGTCAGTTTATCGATGGGTCCCACGTTCATGCACGGTCCTCGTGGTGGAATGCAGACGAACCAAGGCCTTATTCCTTTCCAGGAAAGTGTCTTCATCTGTTGCGACGGGATAGTGAGTGTTGATTAGTTTTGGCCTTTCAAGAGAATTCTTTCATGACAAGTTCAACGGTGAGAGTTCAGGTATTTTTCCCCATAATCGAGATAATGCAAAGAAGAGCCAAAGGTCAAGTGGGTACTTACTTATCTTTGAAATTAAAAGTGCGCAGATGACAATTGCTGCAATTATTGATATAGTATTATCTGAACCGGAGAAATTCTGAAATATATTGGAAAAGGAATTATAACTTTTCTGATGACAGGACAGTGCTATCAGGTGAGTCATAAAACGAAGTGAATTATAGCCCGTATTTTGAGCATTCATTTACTATCATGGCGCAGCAGTTAGAGAGTGATAGAGAGAAAGAGAGAGAGAGAGAGAAATATATATGTGAAGTCACTCAGGTTGTATTTACTGAACAGACTCATGAATCGCTTATCAAGAGAGGTGTGAGGTTTCTTTTATTCTCTGCAAATCAAATCAAATATCTCAAAGCGCCTTCGAGCTAAAGAGGCCTTTTTCTCCATGGACCGATAAGAAAAGGAGGTTTCAGATTTGGAGACGTAGTCCCTGCCCTTTCTATGGATAGCTTTGCGAATTTACAGAATTTCATGACAAAAATGGAGCAAAATAGCAGTATGTAACAAGACAGTAGGTTGACCTGCTTATTAAAAAAATACTCAAATACTCATCTTTAGAGGGTTTGGCTTGTAGCTGGGAGGGGAGGAAGGACTTTCACTCGTGACGAGAAAAAGAGAAATGCTTATGTGGATTCAACTCAAACCTTGAGTGGTGAACATGATATAGCGTAAAAATATTAGAACGAATTAGGAGACCAAGACATTAGGCAGAGTTGATGTTGGACGATGGCTAGAAGTCTGTGGCTTTCCTGAAAGGGACAATGGTCAGTCATGAGGTTTCATCAGATGTTGATGATTCCTTTATCTCTTAGCAGGAAATAAAACTATCAAACAGTAAAAGACTAAGTCATCGCTCTGTTATCGAGACCAGAATTGCATTAGATATACGAAATGCCAGACATGATAGCTGTGTCTCACCATTCTCCATCCTCATTGCTGAACAATTTTGGACGTCCTTTCAGGGAATAGTGGGAAAAAGTACTGTAGAGGGGAGACACGTGAAGGGAATACCACTGGAGGCCTTGCCAGTTCCAAAGTGGAATGACTAGTGTTGCAGACGACCTCGCGTTCGGGCCGGAAACACTCGTCCTTCCACTTCGGATATTTCGCACCCACTCATAAACATTTCTTCTTGCAATCTTCGCAAACTGCCCCTGAGTCTGCGATAAATTTCGATGTCTTTTATGCCTTCTGCGACCAAAAAACGAACCACCGAACTCAACCATTTCTAGTAGCAATCAAGATTCTTAGCCGCCATTTTTCATAACTGTGCGAGGGCACACAAGATGGCAGCAAAGGCAAATGTCACCGTATTCGTGGCACTGACATTCTAACCACAGTACTATGCGTGAACTACGTTGCCATATATATGTTATACGTTACATTCGCAGATGTCCAGTTACTTTTTAACTCATCTTCGTAAATATACAGTAAATTAGCTTGATATTCTTTGCACAACAATTTTCAGAGTCTCCTCTTTTGAATGACATCGGTCTCATTAATATTGGGTAGTAACTTTTAGCTAATCAGATTTGACTCACCCTCGTACTTAAGCACTTTTCACCTATAAAGTCGCTTTTTCCCTCTAAAAATGGCCAACCTCTGATTTCCTATGTCGCCCTTCTGCATTCTTGAAGGACGATGCTCCCTCACAGCCACATCCACGTTTTCTTGAGTGTACCTGCGATCGTACATAAGTTTTGTTTCAAGGAGAATTTTGGGTTTGGAACATCAATTAAACGTGAACGTTAAATTTTAGCATTAATGTTCAAGGAAGCTTTGTTTGAAGGGTGGTCTATCACTGAATCGATCTACGCAAATGTACCCAGGCCATAATACGTGCCGTAAATGGCTTCATGTCGGTTTCATGAGATGGGCCAAATTATAAATCGGATGGATGATGGGTCCCTCTCGCAGAGCGTTCTTTCGTTACAGAAAGCCTAACAGGATGCCTAACACTCCTCAGGTTCCCTATAATGAGAAGTGGACGAAACATTGGCAGCGTTGGTATTGACTGGGAAGCAAGAAGGATAAACAAAGCTGCATGGTTCGTCAAGGGAAAAGTGTAATTCATGCGGTTCCACCTTTCATGGCTCCGTAAATGAAATCTTTTCTTTCTCTTTGTGCGCATGAACACCTTGTATCAATTGATATAGGACATTCTCATGCATATTTTGAAGCGATAGTGCCTTTAGATTACGAACCATAACGCCCAAAAGCCTTCTAAATAGCTCTTGACGTGACATTTTTGCTGGTGCGAGTATCCACTTCTCTTTAAAACCCTGCTTATGGAATATGATTTGAGCCATTCTATCAAATGGGAACAGGTAAACCAGTCGACCGCCTTCCAAATTTAAAACGGAATAATATTCTAACTGCTAGTCTCATGCTACATTCTAAAGTTGTCAGAGACATTCCGATTTTGTGAAAGTTACTATTGAAGAAGAACGTGAACATGTGTCATGGTTCTCGTGCTATAAAGGGCTTAGAGGTAACATTTATATATCACAGTTTTAATTTACAAATTCTAGTGCAAGACTTCGGGAAATAAATTCACAAATTCACAACACAAAATCCCTCTCAAGAGAATTAAGATTAAAGGTTCAAGGTTCAAACAGAGACGTCTAGAGAAGCTAGACGTCCATTATGACGTCTGATGTAAAGGCCAAGCATTCATGAACCATAAGATGCGCCTGCTCCTCATAAGGAGGTATATTTCTTTGGGAGCATAACCACAAACCACCTGGAAGTTTACAGCTTCTCTGCTCCCATTCCTGTTTGCCCATGAAGGCAGCAAGCTTTCTCTCAATCTTGGTCACAGTAGGGATAACTTCTGTTGTTACTTTACTTTTTTTGCGTAAATTGCTGAAATTTATAACGCCTTTTTTAGGAGTCTGCAGCTAATCAAGGAGTAGAGATAGAGATTTGCTGCAATGAAAAGGCTATTAGGCATGATTCATAGTTTATTGTGAAAATAATTGTTTAAAACCTAATTTGCATGTGTTCAAGATAGTTAGTGACATCAAGAGGTGATTTCGCCCATTTCGATATCACGTGTCGAGGTCGAGCGTTCCTTAATTTTA
>CAJPEV010006292.1:0-10765 GCA_905338385.1 Darwinula stevensoni
CCCCCCCCCCGCACCCAGAGAGGCGAAAGCGCGTCAGAAGAGGGCGAAGCAGGAAAGAACGAGGAGACGACGGAGCGACGACGAGGGAAGGCGAGCCTCCCCGGCTCCCCAGACGCACTTGTTGCCCGATTGCCCCGGGAATGAGCGGGCGGAAGGACGAACAGGATGCGCATAATCCTCGTCCCCTTTCCATTGCTACCGTCTCATCATTTGCTCGCCATGGAACTCCACAGCAGCCAACTCCCCTGAGAGCCGGATCCGCGATATTTGCTCTCCGCCTAATTGCCTCGCATAGGCATACTTTAATAGCTTAAAAAGCCTTCGTCAAATAAAAAAAGTTCACTGGCACATCCATCGGGATTCCTCCCACCCTAAGAAGAATCTGTCGTCTGGCATAATTACATACCATCTGCGAGGATTGATGGATGTTTCTCTCTTTTCACCATTATGATCGTCATCATCATCAGCTTTTCCTCCTTCTCCCACGAGAGAGGAAAATCAGAAATGAGGGTAGTCCGAGATCTCATGTGACATAGACCTGCATCGCACGTGATTAGCATGTAGATTGAATCCATATTTTGCGATCAAAGCTCAAAGAACAACGAATAAACCTGCGAATCCTCCCAAGGGAGAGAGCTCCTCGGCGAGGGAATTATTTCTCATCGCGCGTCATTAGGACAAAAATGAGTGCGATGGGAATCACTGATAACTCACGTCTTGTTGAAGCGCCTGAGGTCCGCTTTGACAATTAGCTCCCGGTTCGGTGGTATCCGTAGCGTAGGACCTGAATGACGACTCCTTACAGGCTAACCCTTTCCAGTCCATTTATTTCTTTGACAGATCAAATTATGTTTCGAGTGTCGTGCTAAAAACAGTGGTTAAAACCAGGGCTTTGGAGCGGAATTTTTATTTGTTCCGTTCCTGTTTTTTGTTGTTGTTGTTGTTGTTGTTGTTCCAGCTTCAGTTCCGTTTTGAAGCCCTGGTTTAAACACGGCTAGAATCTGAATATCAAAATGTTACTTATAGTATTCTAGACGCCCTCAAGTATAGTTTTCTTGTGCGATATTTTTAAAAGCACTCAGTGTGTGCAACCTGGATTTTTTTTTTGCGCAGGTAAAGGTGTATTATATTTTGGTAATATCGAATATTTGGGTAATCTTGGAAAGTTATTGTAATATTGAGTAAAACTTTGAAAAATGCTTTTGTATTTATTTTAAGACTGTAAAACGAATATTTCATTTTTTCTCAAAGTTTTACAGTTAGCACCCAGTTTGCAGTTCACGGTTGAACAAATTTACAGCTGTGTAAGTAAAGCAATCTTAAATGTGTATCATCTACATAACTTTGTATCTGATAAAATCTCACGTCCAACCAGGTTGGAAAAGGGACCGGAAAGGGTTAAGGATAAGAAGCACTCCTGGGAATTGGACGTGGATGGACGATGCGGGTCGACACCGAACCACCTCGCTTGAAGTGGCGCTCAGAGACGGGATACGAGAAAGATAATGACCATTTCATCGCTGCCCGGGGTCGACATAGCAATCTCATCGTCATTGTAGCGGGTGCATATGTGCCCATGAGAAGAGGAGGCAGCGATCGATGAGGCAGAAATGCTCCCAAGATTGCTCTCTGTTTCCGCCATGGATATACGTATCGCAGAAGGAGAGGGGGCTGGGCCGATAATTAGCCAGATTCTCCATTTCCCACCTCCATCATCACAATGGTCCCCCCCCCCCCCTCGGATGGGATTCCGGAATGACGTTTGACCGGACATCAAGTCCGCCTGGGTTTCGAAGGCGTCGTTCTTGTTTTGAACACAATGGGCCCCCCCCCCCCCCCTTTCAGGGTCCCCACTACACGTCTCCTTTCTCTTCTCGACGAAAAAGCATTCCTTGTTCTTAATGGTTCTCCAGTCACGCAGCCGTTTAGAAGTAATGTTTCATTCCCTGTGTTGAATCGTGCCGTGAATTCATCCTAAGAATTGCATCGTAGAGGGTTTTGATATTTTTCTAAAACCTGGTTTTACCCTTTTTAGTTCCCGTAAACTTCGCTCCTTTCTCCGCTCTCCCTCTGAAGCTTGCTAGTGACTTGAGGATTTATTGGCCTTAAAAGTTTCTACTCGTATATTTCTCTCACATGGCTGTCCAGTTGATGTCCATTCATATTTCTTCGCGGACTGAAATGAACATCGCATCTTTTTTTTTCAGCCCCGGGGTAGGAACTAAAGAACTGAGAGAAGATGAAGTGGAATTCCAGCGATGGGAGCAACAAAACCGAGGACACCCTAGATCTACTTCTCCTCTGCGACTGGAACTTCCAGATCGCCACGTACTGCTTCTACGCCCTCGTGTTCTTCCTCGGCATGGCCGGGAATTCTCTCGTCTGCTTCGTCATCCTTCGAGCCCGTCACATGCACACCGTGACCAACTTGTTCATCGGGAATCTGGCCCTGTCTGACATCCTCCTCTGCCTCCTCTCAGTCACCTTCACGCCGTATTACTCTTTCACGGGGGATTGGAGGTTCGGAGCGAGTCTCTGCACGCTTGTCCAGGCTTCGCAGACCGTCTCGGTTTATGTGTCCACCCTGACGCTCACCTCTATTGCTGTGGATCGCTATTTTCTCATCATCTTCCCGACCTGGCCCCGGATGTCCCTGCAGGCCTGCGTCGGAATCATCGTGTGCATATGGGCCGTTGCCATCATTTTCTCCTCCCCTGTTGCCGTCTTCGTCCGCTTCAGGGAAACGGAGGCAATGACGAAATGCGACACTGAACCGTCGCAAATCGGCGTCTGCTACGAGGACTGGTCAGAAGAGATCCGTCGTGTTTTTGGAGCATTCATGGGTCTGACCCAGTTCGGGGGACCTTTTGCCATCATCACTTTTTGTTACATGAGCATTAGTTGTGCCCTGCATCGCAAGTTCCGGCACATGAAGGACAATCGGAGCAAGGCCCACGAGGAAAGGGACCGAGAGAGGAAAAAGAAGACGAATCGGATGCTCCTCTCCATGGTGGCCTTCTTCGGCGTCTCCTGGTTCCCGTTGAACCTCATTAATTTTATCAATGACTACTTCAGTCATATTCACCTTTTCTGGTCGAATTACAACACTGTGCATATCGTATGCCATGCTTTGGCCATGAGCTCCGTCTGCTATAATCCCTTCCTCTACGCCTGGCTCAACGAGAACTTCCGGAAAGAGTTCAAGGTGGTATTACCATGCATCATCAGCGACTTACCCCCCTGTTCCACTGGAGGCAACCCCACTCAAAACAAGAACGACGCCTTCGAAACCCAGGCGGACTTGATGTCCGGTCAAACGTCATTCCGGAATCCCATCCGAGCGATCGCAAACAATTCCACCGTAATGCGACTGGAGGAGATCCAACTGGAACCCCTGCCCAAGGTCCCGAACGCGGAGCGCGAGAATGCCGTCCAGACCCACAAGCCCAAGTCGTCAGTGGTGGTGTTCGACGAGTCCCTGACCTGTTCCACGGAGCTCCTGCCGGACGAGCATTCCACAGAACTCTGTCGGTCTCATAGGGATGCGTCGAACGACAAGGGCGTGGGGAAAGTCCTTCTCATGAGCGATTTGTGATCTCCCGGGCCTGACGCCTGCACGGGCGAGATAAATCCTGTGGTTTTCCTGGTTACTGCGGATCATCGCGATGCAGACGGGGAAAGATGGAAACAAAGAGAGGCCGAGGAACAAGCACGACCATCGATCCATTGCCTCTCAGCTTCCACTCATGGAAGGCCCTGTCATGAAGGAAATTACTGCTTTTTGTGTGCTTTCTGTGCATCCTGCTACCATTGTCCAGTGTTTCTTTATTTATTGCGTTAAAGGGCTGAGGATAGGGGAATAATAGTTTACCCATTGTCTTGATACGATTATAAATCAATATACTTATCTCGTTCCTCACTCTACTTGTACATTCCGTAATCATGTCAAGTGTCCTCATGTTTTGTGAGCATTTCGTCTCGTGGAATATTGATATTCCATTAAATTGTGGAAGAAGAACCTTCATCTGATGCGTTTTTGATCGCTTCCTTTGAGCGATCAGTCTCATACCCTTTCCTTTCAGATCCAGACGGGAATATCACGAGGGATAAGGAAACGGCCGACAGAAGACTTGTAACTTCCACATCGAAACTTCTCTTGGTGCTTGCTCTTGCTTATGAAGGGGAAGTCGGTCATTCTTTTAATTATTATTTTCACGGGGAGCGCAATAGAAATGGGGAGGATCGGGCAAGTTCGTCAGACTGTAATACGATGTAAGACTCATAGCTATTGAGCGATATTGTTCTGCCATCAAAAAAGGGAAGCCATCGTGTTCCGGTGTCATAACCTACCGAGGACGATGGAATTGCTATGTAAGCGGGGAAAAAGAAGGAATCCAGACCGAAGAATGAGGGGATCGTTGGCAGCCTTTCTTGAGGAAATCCAATACGGCTGTGGAGCTCCTGTGCCGTAATTAGGTGGATTGAACAGTATTCCCATATGAGAAGGGAATCAGGCTCACGAGGAGAGCACGTCCTTATCGTCTGTCTCTACGTCATCCAGCCTTGTGTAATATCCCAAGAGAGGTGTCTCCCTGTCCTCATTCTATGGTAGTCGATGGATGCACCGTGGAAACGTCACAATAGACTACGGTTCCAATCCATCAGTTCCTTTTGTCTTGTTTGGGCCATTTTTTTATTTAGATAACCTGGGTAGGGCTTTCCATCTGTGCAGTGTTTCGATAATTTCGATATATCAGGAGATGTATTCTACGAGTGGACGCTATTATACTGTATATGGCAGAAAGATTGACTAAGGTATTAATAAACAGCTATGCCAATAACGGTTGAAAATAAAAATTTTCATTTTTTTGCTAACATTTCTTACGACTTGAGTCATGATTCTACGAAGTTTTAAGGTTAGATACTAAGAACAGGTAAGAGACATCGATTTTTCTCTTCTTCTCTGTGCCCTCTTCAAAGCTTTCCTCGATCACACTTTGAGGTTTTGGAGCGTGGCCGGACCACATTTCGAAGTCAATCCTCAGCATCTAAAGGTTAGCAATAATAAATGCTTGAAATCTACAACTCCACTGAGGTTTCTTAGATTACAATATATTCGATCGAGGAAACGTGAAGTACCTGCGTTGAAAAGCGTTGAAGCCGTACACCGATGGACAAAAACGACAGATAGTGTCGCTCTATAAGGACGGAAGAAAGGCATCAAGGGCTCGTTCACTGGCTCGTTGCGCTGCATTTTCTCGAGAAAAGGAACGAAGACAAGAACGTGGTTCACTTCTAGCACCATGACTTTCAGAACAACCTCGCCTTCAATTGCAGTTGGTGATCAACAGTGAGAACCACTTGAAGAGGAAACCCGTGGAAACCTTAGCAGAGGAGTTATATGGACCCATCAAGGCCACCTATAGGAGGAGAAGGGTCAAGAACAAAAGCGAGCAGCATTTATTTAGATCTGATCTACATGCCGAAGTTAACCAAGTCTATTAAGGTATACATGTACATAGTGACCGTAGCGACGGTACCCTGGAGAGAGTTCGAGATATTAATTACCGAAATTCCGACGTTCTCGACGAGGTCGTTCGAAGATACGACAACAGGAAACATCCTGCGATCAAATTCATCATCAAATGATGATGAATCGTCGAAGTGAACGAGAAAAGCAATAGAGAGGATTTGGGAAATCCATGCTCCGAACTGTTTGGGAAGGAAGAGGATAGGGACTCGCCCATTGATCTGGCAGGGATCAGCATCAAAAAGGGGATCTTCTGGAAGGGGACGAAAAGAAGTGGGGCGACGACAAGTTTTACAAGTAAGAACTGCAGAAGAGAGGCGCCGAATTTCCATCGGGTCGATAAGGTGTCGAGGAGGAAGAAAGTAAACGGAGCGGATCGCATCCGCGCGGGAGGGCCACGATGAGTTCGACGAGTGGATTCCGGAAGAGGATTTTGTGGCGTTATAAACGTCGGTGATCGAATACGTTACGAAAAAAGACGTCGATAAGGAGGAGTTTCAGAAGGATTTTACGGTTTTTCTGTTAACAAAATTCAGCAACCCAGGCAGAAGATACACGAGACCTATTCTTAGAAAATGTCTGAAAGTGATGTCTGAATTGTGATCGCATTGAAGATGATCGACGAGATGGAGGAGGAAAGATGAGGAAATCATTACCTTAAAGAAACAATTCGGAGAAAAACAGATGTGAATTATATAAACATTTTGATAGAAGCGAAATGACAAACTGCATACGAAGAAGAAATCGTTTCAGGAAGGGTGGAATTGGATCGGGAATTGGGAATGAAAAATTGGCCTCTTTCATTAAAATGAATCAGTCATGTATTTCCATATGTCTTTTGAAATTCTCTTATCTTCGGCCATTTGTTTATGATATCGATTTCCAGGGGGGGGGGGGTTGTTCCATTGCAATAAATTTAGCACAGCACAGCACCCATCCTTGTCCCAAGCTTTCTTCGATCCAAGGTCTGCAGCAAGGATCTTGTGCTTCTAGCAAGTCGGTCATTTCTGGTTCGGGCCGGAATGCCTCCAAAAAATCGATCCTTTGAGAGGACTTCATCACCGCTTCGTCTTTCGGCGTTAAATATTTACCCTTTAACGCATGACGTAGCAGATGTGCTACATATCAAATAAAACATTTTTAGAATTCGCAGGTAGCGAGCTCCTGAGGTAAATCTGTTCGTAACAGATGTGCAACAGTCCGGTCCTTATACCTAACAACTATGTGGTCGCTCCACACACTTCTGGTGGCAAGCAAATTAAAATCAATCTGGCTTCGTCGTATGGCAGATAGACGTTTATGATTTAATTTTCTTAAACTTTACGCTAATCCAGGGTCCAGGCTCATCCGTATTTTTGCATTTTTTGTGTTGAGGTATGTACGAGTGTTGACGGACTGACTGAGCTCTCTAGCATCTATGCAGCGTGGGTTAGAAAGCTGAAAATGCTGTTTGTAACAAATGAGCAACAATAACATTTTCGGGCCTACTGCTTAAAAATTTGATAAAATTTTTTTTCCACTTGACATGTTCTAGGACGTGAGTGAAACCTACCAGATTTTTTTTCGCCGAAAAAGAAAAAATCATGCATTAAAGGGTTAGGCCATTGTGAAGCAGTGCAAGGAGAAAGGCCGTAGCGCGTCATTGAATGGGCTACTCAATGTTCTGAGCCATGTTATGAAAGCTCGAACTGTGGCTTGGTAAAAGAGCCAAAAAGCTCGAAAGATGGCGACCCGAGAGAATCCACCAACCTACGAGTTCAAGACCAAGAATGTGTCTGTCTGTGGAAACCATCAACAGCATTATGAATAGTTCTGTGGGACTACGGAAGAGATTTAAGGGTACAGATCACAAGCACCTTCCTCGCTATTTCCAAGAGCGCAAAGACGTTGGATAAGCTTGGGTTTATCTGAGTAGCTAAGAAGAGGTTTAGACAACTCATTTCGTTCCTCTTGGTGAAACACATTTTCAAAAATGCCACCGCGAAAGCAGTGAAACTTTTCCAAAAGTTTCGCTGCGTGAGCATGGGAAAGCATGGTCGTGGTTAGACATTGTTGTAGCTGCAAATTGACCCCGATAAAAGAGGCGCGAAAGGTGAAAGGGAGCTCGGAAGTTCATCAAGATAAAGTTTCGAAGCTAATTTACGAGCAGGATTTTCCCTGGGTGTAAGAAAACGCCTTCACTTTCGTCGGGTCGCATCCAGACAAAGCCTGTTGCCTACATCTAAGCATCAATTAAAACTTTCCTGAAGAAGAAGAAGTAGATGGCTTAAATTCGTGCCATTCTTTCTTCAGACATCCCCGTCAAGTCTCCCGAAGAGTACTCGATCGGATTTGTGTGGGTTTGGCCTTCTCGAGAGGCGCTCGGGAAGCGGGCGGCCAGATGAATGGACTCAGCAAAACTTGTAAGGAAAGAAGGGGAAAATTCACTTCGTGTACCGAGGTGAGGCCCCTTAGAATGGAAACTGAGACGTTGGGCTATTGCCAAGGAATAATAGCTTTTATGATAATATTGATTTACATTTCATTCAGATTGAGATCGATGGACTTGGAATTTTCGAAAGAGCACGTACCCGAATCGAATTTATCGAAGAACAGAATTCTACAAAAACTTTCTCGATCGAGAAGAGAGTCTCGTCAATCGTATCCGATTTGATCCGATTTATGATCTATAAGCATCGAATCTTCTGAGTTTCACGAATATGCCGATTTCCCCCCCTGGTAATTATGAATTTTAAGCTCAAAAAAGATTTTCCTAGTCAAAGAGACTGTTCGGAACGTTACAGAAAAGAATATGAGTTATTCGACAATGGAAATAAAGAAAAGTAACGTAAATTGTAAATTACATCGATGGTGTTCATTGAGTCTATTGCGTTCGATATTGATGAGATGAGAAAATTAACAAAGTTTTGACTAAGAGTAAATCAAATCAAAGATTTAATGGACAAAACATACGCAACAATATCTGAATATACGGGCAAATGTAAAAATATATACATACGCCAATCGAAATGGTGGATGGAAAGATTTTAAGATCGAGTCGATGAGAGAAATTGAATTCAGAGAATTGCGAATTCAAGAAGAAAATGATAAACACGACGAACTGCTTAATAGCGATAAAGCGATCGTTAGAGGCAAATAAATACAGAAATTAAAGTTCTTATGTGCAGTGCGAAATTGAGTGGGATTGAATGGGATCGTCTACCAGTTATATTTGTGGACTAGATTTTGTACAGACTGCTTTCATTCGATGCTATCGGAGCGGGTAACCTAAAAGTCAGAGTAGAAGTGACATTTTTCTATTTTAAGGAATTTAGAGGCTGAAATTAGAAGGTAGAGGCTAAAGGTAGAGGATTGAACTCTTCTAAAGCTTGCTTCGTGAATGATGAACACAATGATGTGAAAACCATTATTCAAAGACTTTCCCCTTCTCTATGGGATTCACCAGCACTAGACATAGGCCTAACACATGGACTGTCTTCAGGGCAGGCCTAGGCCTACCTTTTCTCTTTCAAATGAATCTCAACCTTTCATTAATGCCACTTTTAGGACGATAGAGGTCGATCTCGGGGATTTCTCGACATCTCGCTGAGGATGACAGACGTTAGGCCGCTCATGGGCTTATTTTGACTTTCACGAACCATTTCAGAGACGTGTAACGTTAGACCGGTTATGGGTCAGTTTCGCGTTTCATGAACCATTTCAGCGAGGATGTGTTACATTAAGCCTATCTCGTGTTCTTCAAACACTCTCGACTAGGTCTGTGCTACGGAATGCCTACGAAAGCCAAATGCTTATTGACGCCATCATCAGCAAGGATGTCCATATACATTATGTCCATATGTCCATATACATTACATATACACATATTATTCTCACCCCATCGATCGACCACCACAAATCACTTCATCAATCTCAGCTTAGCCCATGAACTCAGCACAAAAAGTAGCACACGATTTTTTAATTTAAAAAATAGAAGGCCCAGGCACCGATACAAAAGCAGACACGGTCATGCATCAAGCTTAACTCCAACACGATATCTGGCAACCGTGGGGGACGGGACTAGAGCCAGCACTCTAAACATAAATGAACGACAGCTGCACTGTTTCTGGATTGAATCCCATTGGAGCACTTCCATCGATTGCAGGTAGTGACATCTTACATATGGTAGGTTGCGTCTATCCCCTGATGAAGCGGAACCTCTGGAAATTTGTGCTTTGTCCATTCTCAACTTTATTCAGTACAGATACAGGGTAATTTCCTTTTTCTTAGCGAAATGGTTTGTCAGCAACGAAAAGGACACCATCGAGATTCAGTGTTCTCCGCAATCCCGGGGAGATGGGGCATCAATTTGTTGAGGCGATTCTGCGTTAAGAGGATAAGAAGCATTCCCAGTTTTGTTCCTCCCGATGCTCTCAGAGAGGATTACGAAGAGGTGGAATTTCGTAACGGGAAAGCGTTGAATGTAGGGAATAGGCGCGGTATGAGGAAAGATGCGAGGATGGATATGGAGAATATGGAGAAAATAAACCTGACGAATGAGAGGAATGGAGATGACAATAGAGACGTAATTAAGCCAAGAGAGGAGGAATATTCTGAAGAAAACAAAGAAACAGAAAATCAAAGACGTAAGAATGACTAACAAATTAAGAAATACCAAGAAATACCACGGAGAAAATGAAGACTATATACATGCGAAAGGCAGACAGTAATATAAAAACTCTGAGACGAAGACAAAGGCGAGATATATAATACATTTGAAAAAGAGAAGAGAATATCTGAAAGCTCTCCGAGATTAAACCAATGCTAAACAAACGCAGAGATACGAGCGGATAAAACTTAAATGACATGGTTATAAATATCAACATTGAGAATTTCAACCTTGCAACCTGCTTTCACGGAAATGCCGTATAAAATCCTATCACATCGAATATTAAAAGACCGGACGTTAATGTCGACGACTTCCCCTCAGTAATGTAAATGTAAATTTTAATTTAGTTAATCTTTCTTGTATCCTATCTCCAATAGTATCTTGTATCCAATACGCCTTATCCTCAGTCAAGAGACATGCGAGCGTATTCCCAAATGCTTCAAGGTGACTGATATTGAACACTTAAACACTGAAAGCGACGGTACCCTGGAGAGAGTTCGAGATATTAATTACCGAAATTCCGACGTTCTCGACGAGGTCGTTCGAAGATACGACAACAGGAAACATCCTGCGATCAAATTCATCAT
>CAJPEV010006293.1:0-10763 GCA_905338385.1 Darwinula stevensoni
CCCCCCCCCCGATGCATCGATACACTATCGATAGTTCAGGTCGATGCATCGATGTTTTGAAAACTGCTATCGTGACAGCTCTACAAATTAGTGATGAGTGCTCGTAGGTCACTGACGAGCTGTGGTAGTGCTTGGAAAAAGTTTGGATATCAACTTCAGTTTAACATTTAAACGGTTTGCCATAGTGAAATCCGATTTTTTAAAATGTCGGATGATATAATGGCTTAGATCTCTGGAATGAAATGTAGAATGGGCTTCATACCACGTATTTGACACATGCAGAGCTAGAACGTACAGTAACATGGTTTTCAAGTTTCAACTGTCTGCGTTTCAAAATAAAGGAATGACATCATGTAGAAAACATAAGAACTTGGAGAACATTTTAGCCTCCCTTCCGCGCGGAATATCTTCACGTGATTAGCCCTTCCAGAAAGAATCCTCCACCGCACTGCGTCTCCTGTCACGAGTCACGAGTCATGAAAGCCCTTCTAGTCGGCAGAGCCTTGAAATGGGGCCCGTGAAGGTCTCTATTTACGATGTGCTTAGGATTTAAAAATATATATATTTCCCCCTCATCCAGTCCAGCCTGATTCCTTATCATTTTCTTATCGACGCAATAATAAAGGACTGAGATCCCCCTGCACATAAATGCACGAAATACTTGCCCCTCCATCTTTGGAACCCAGCAAAATTCGATTAAAATAAATTGCCAGTTTTTTTCTTCAAACGTCAACCAAGGAAGCGGCTTCCATGCCGCTAGATTAATGAACAAAATGCTTAAATTTTATAAGAAAACATCCTCTGCTCTATCCACTTTTGCTTCACGCCAAAACATTTTCAAGTAAATGAACGAGTAAAGAATACCAAGCAATTTTCTCAGAGTTATGCGCGCTCGTCAAAAATTCCCCGAGGGAAACAAACTGGAGAAGGGTTAATTTTGACTGAAATGAGGGAATCTTTAGGTTGGGGCAGAAACTTGAATATTATGACTTCATTTGATGCTTCATTGACCTAGTTTCCTTGGTGGAGGGTTTGTCCATTGCATGTTCCTTCACGGATTCCGGGTGCTCCTCCAACCATGGCTTCTCTCTTCAAAGATTCAGAGTGTTATTGTCAGGTGAAAAGAAGAAAGCATGTCGGAGCATCCTAACGGAAACTCGGAGGCATGCAGACAAGACGAGGGGTATGAGAGAGGTCGCGAAAAGATTCCTACTCATCTGATGACTCAAAATTCCGCTTGCAGTTTCAGAACGTATGTATTTTGATTTCCTCCTCTCCTAAAATAAGTTCGCTCGTCAGGGCTGACCCTTCACCTATCTGTATGTAAGATTATTAAAATTTCACGTCATGATGAACTCCTCGGATTTTCAGAATGTTCCACATCATACCATACCACATCAGTCACTGCTACATCCATCTTGATATTATTGAATATGTATCCACATCTTATGGTAGAAGTGTCTGGAAAACCCTAAAGACCGTTTGTAACTTCATCCGAAGGCATGTCGGATGAAGTCTTTCCATACACCATCTACGAGCCATCAGCAGGTTATCGTTGGCTTATGGGGGGGTTATGGTTGGTCATGTCTGGGTCGGCCGACCTTCGGGTCAATCTTCTCTGACCATCCCATAACCACGTATGGACTGGAAATGTGCCACCCTTACACCTTTTACGAATGCATCCACCCTCAACCCACCTCAATGCCGCAGTAATACTAGGTTCACCTTCAACGTCGCAAACGGCGCACGAACTTTTTCCTCAACCTAGTAATTGCCACATTCTAATTAGCCCCTACCAACATACTCCACTCTGGCTTCCTCTGGCTACCTAATTTAACGCCATACATTCCACAAATGGATATATATAACATGATCTACCTCTCTCCTCGCTGGTCAAGGAGAGGTCAACTGTTCTCAATTAGACTAGAACGTTCTTAGGGCTGAGGTAAAGCCTTATCTGAACGAAGAGATCTCCTTGTCGCTGCTCGAGGAGATGGGAAGGTCGACTGTTGCGCTCTTGAAAGGCCGCTTCCCGTATGTCCGCGCGGGGACCGGCTCGTCAATGAGTTTGAGGCAAGAGTTTCTCATGACCAGGGGCCCTTCCAGAAGCCGGACATGTCAATCACTTTACCTTCTGATAGCTTTGGGTTGTAAATGGCTTCTATGTAACCTTCATTCTGCGACATAGGCTTAGATTTTAATTCCTTGTACTTCTAGAATCTGAAAGCACCCGGGCTCGCTGGAAACATCAAGCGGCTGACATGGCAAGCATGAGTAAAAGGTCATTCCGGGGGTCAATCAACCCTAGCGGGACCGCATACTCTTCTCCTCCCTATGCTCTCTTACCATGACGATATAATCTGATCTTTAGTTATTAAGTACGATTTGAGTTTCCTCATTCTTACAGGAAAAATCGATTTTGCATAGTAGTAATTAGTCATGAGAAGAATGCTTACAATTTTCCCCATCGGCCTAAGGTAGATATAATATTTCCTGTCTACAGTGTTTTCCACTTGAGTCGGTCATCTTTGATCTTCGACATGAAGTGTCGAAGTCAAGTGAAAAACATTGTGCATTACATCAACGGCTCGTGGATGGTCACATGTCAGTAGGTAGCAGCTGCTGGGTACCCTTTATAGGAAGAAACTCCATGGGTGGCCTATGGATGGGACATCGATGTGCGGCCAATCCGACCTTCCACCTATTTCCCTTTCTACGTAGGAAGATAACGGTCGCCCGATATTCTATTGGTCTTTTCCGTGAACCCTTACCTTCCATCAAATCTGTCTCTATTCCACAGGCCACCATTTCGAAGGGATATGAGGGCATTCAAGTTCTGACAATTGTATCCATCCAGTGGCGTAACTATCGAATGTGCAGGCGGTGCGACTGCACCGGGGCCCACGGGTCGGAGGGGCCCAGGCGCTGAGCTATGAAATTGGGGCGAAGGCAGGGGAGGTGGAGGGGGGGGGAGGACAAAGGGGGCTGTTGCCCCGGGCTCCACTTTTCCAGGGGGCCCTCTTAGGAAATTAAACACGTTAAGTATTTGCGTAAAGTAGCAGGTGGGAGGGGGGGGGACCAAAAATCCACTTGCCCCTAGCCTCGCAACTTCTTGATCTGGCCCTGCATTCACCCTTTCAACAGTGGTGGATCCAGGAGGGGGGGGGGGGGTGGTCCACTGCCCCTCCACTGGTGAGGTTCGCAGTCTATTTATTTTAATTTAAAAAGCGCATAAATTAATGTTTATTAGCTCCTGTGAAATGAATATTCAGGGTTTTTATCCCAGACGAAAGGCGATAGGACGGAGGGTGGTGGTAGATGAGGGGGGGAGAGGCTGGGAACTAGGAAACAGGCGCCCCCTATGAAAAATTTCTGTATCCGCCACTGCCTTCCACACTGACTTCAGCTACAGACGACGATTTATACCTAGTATGTTGCCGGAGAAAATCTAGCAAAAAAATTAGGACTCCCACATAACTCAATAGTATCCCATTTGGCACAGCAATGTGGTGTCATTGAGAAAAGGTTGAAACGTTGAGACTTGGTTGAAGATGAGAATTTGACAAAGATTCAACATCGATTAAATAAATCTATTCTTAATTAACCGGATTTTCAGCATTTGGTGACTACTCGTGAATTAACGAAGTCGATCAGAGGCTATTAGGGTTCAGAGGTATTATAACGAGTGAAGTTGAAAGATCAACCTTTTCTCAAACCGGCACAACGTTGCTGTGCCGAACGAGAATGAGACGGGCTAGGAATGATGGCATCAACCGCTCCTCCAGATGTCTCATCTCTTTCCTACGAAAAAGGCATGCCAAGCCGGGTTCCGTTCGCCATCCAGGCGAGACACATCCACGAGCTGGATGGACCTAGGCCAATATCTCCCTCTGCTTATTCTTGCCAAATGCTGACATGATGCGTTCTGCAGGACTTCCGTCACTTCCAAAATGAGAATGTCTGGGTCCGATCCAGAAAGTATTGCCAATAGACTGTCGCATGAGCTTCTCGCATGTCAACATTTTTACAAATATTTATTGACGTGGATTCGCCCATCGCGATAGCGACTGGGGGCAGCAATAACATTTAGCTCTCGCATTTTTCTTTTAAATCAGAGCTGAAATGCCTGGAATGAAATGTTAAAGTGATTCCAGAGAAACCACCAAGAAACCGAATGAATGGAGCATGCGACTCTTAGCACCGTGAATTCCTGACGGATGCCGATGGTTGGCTTCACGTTATGCTTAAAACAATCGAAGGAATTGTAATGCGATGTCTCATCATTTAAGAGGATCTCCTTGACCCATCTCCTTGACTTTCAACGCGCTATGTACGAATAAAATGTGCATTTAAAGATATAATATGCACCCTGCCAATATTGCTTCCCGTAACAAAGCAAGACAATAAAAATTCCGTGAAACGGTTCGATCGGTTGATTGCTCCGCCTGTTGCGTCCGTCCCTGTTGCGTTGTCCCGTGTTACGTATGTGGGAATTACGATTACGTCATGGCTTGTGCCATAAGAGGCTCTTTGAACCGGGACTTGACCGATCATTTACCCCTGTCCGTTTCTTTTAGCCTTTCTTTTTGATCCACTTTCTGCCTGTTGAATCGACACCGCATTTTCAGGCACAGTAGTTGACTCTTGCAAATAGTTATTATGAAATTGTATTTAAATTTGGGGTGTTGATCCCGTTTTTGTTTGGCGTGAAATCCATCGATTCGTTAACGCAGTTCTCGCAGTGATACTGTTAAAGCGAATCTGCAATTAATGCAGTTACAAACGAGAAAATTTGTGAATTGCGAAATCTCGTCCGAAGATTACTCCCGTCTTATCGAATGTTCCGCACATGCACGTAACCGAAATTAATAAGACATTTCGACAAGGTGAACTTTTTTATGGTGCATTCAAACGAGAACCCATGAGTTTCACTCTTTTTCGCATAACTTGGAGCACCTGCAATCGTGGAGAAAAACTGCACCTAAGATCTGCATACGACATGCGAAATAGCCGAAATCTGGCAATTAAACCCAAATGTTCATAAAATACTTTCCTATTTACAATTTTTCGCAGTTTCCTTTTGTTTGGAAAAAAAATGCATTACTCGCAGAGAAATTGAATGGGATGGTATAATGGAGCGGTGGTGCGATTCGTGATGCTTTCGTTATCATGAACAATTTAAGAGTTTTCAGGAAAATAGCGCAAGCGAATTTCGCCCATTGTCCATGTTGATGCTCATGCACTTCTTTTAGGACACTTACAAAAAGATTTAGTCTTCCCGAAGTTACTAAGAAGAGAAGAGAGAGCGATTTCATCCGTACTCTCTCTATATGACACGAAGGTATCCAACTGTCTTATGGTCGCTTGTAGGAAGGAGAGAGGAAAAAGGTTAGTCATGGCATCCTGTGGAAGGATGCGTGAAGGAAAAAAAGGAATGATGGTGGTACTTACATGGGAAACTCTTGAAAGACATTCCGTATGCTAATACTGTACAATCCTTGTCTCTCTTTGAAGAAGAGATTTTTTAAAAAAGGAGATCAAATTAGATACGAATTAGTCTTATTCTAAATTAAAATAGGCTGCTGGAAGAATGGCCTGGAAATATCTGGACGGTTTAGTGATGGTAAAAGGCGCATGTGCAAATGCATTTGCTGCTTTCATTCGGGCAACTTGAAATGAAAAATTTTACCGTACGGAAATAGGTTAAATAAGGACCAGGCAAGAATACCTCATTACTGAAAACTGGTTTGCGATTGGTGCCATATGACCCATTAGTAGATCATGATGATTCCTTTCTTCCGAATTGTGCCTTCTGCACATGCGCCTCATTTCCAAAGGACTCCTCAAATAGGGAGAGTTTGTTTGCTCCCTTTCTTCGGACATAAGGGTTCGTGGGATTGGGGGAGGATAGACGACACTATTTAGATTGACTGATTCAACTCTTCGCAATGAATCCGGATGTTAATTCTTGGTAATTAGTAACCTAGAAATATATCCGTTTATGAGAAAAAAAAATTTATAAAATGAAATAGTTGTGAGACAGAAAAATATTATTTTCTAAGAGGAAGATGAGCAAAACAGCGAACATAAAAGCAAAAACATAACAAATTTGGCAGCCTGATAATTCGAAAAGAAAAAAAAAATTTCTCTCTGCGATTACTTGATCCGACTAAAAAGAAGCCACAAAACCCGACAATGTGATGAAATTTCTTAAGTTTCCTCATGGGCGTGTCGATACGGCCGATTGCATCCGGAAGATAACTTTCAAGGAAGTGCCTGCGTCGTCCACGGATCAAGACTTTCTTCAAAAGAAGGAAAGTCAAAATTAGGGCAAACGGATGCGCAAGACCGAAGTTGAGCAAGAGGAGACGCGATTGCGAGGTGGCCCTTCCCTCCTTATATAAACGGGTCCGCGATCTTGCCTCCTCACACTTTGCATCCAGCACTAGTCCGGTAACAAGCCTTCGTCCGTTAACTCCAGGCCCATCGAAGGTTCCGTTGCATCCAACAAGAATGAACTTCCACGGCAAGGTGAGTCTCGCCTCGCTCCGCTCCTCTCATATCACAATTTTTCAACGTTTACCGCTCACCGATCATGAAGCCTCCCTTAATGGCACTATAATGGTACTGGTGTTTCAGCACGCGTTTTAAATAATTCTGCAGCTCCGGGGGTATAAATGTGACTTTGCAGTTTTTGCAGTGCATTCGAACTTCCTTTTCAAGTTTGTTTGTAGGGAGAAGAGAATAGTTTTTTAACTTAACCTATTCGATATATATTCTAGGAAATAGTTCTCTAGAATGATTTAAAGTGTTCTAGACAATAGGAAAATATACCAAATAACTATTTCTATGATAAGAATTTTGCGAATTCACGTAATTTTTTTAGCCTGTTTCATCGCAGATCATTCGTTAGAACGCCTCACTCGTCGATTTGCCAATAGGTCCATTAACTAACTAATCGCTAGTGGAAGTAGTCGTAAACCTTCCGAGCCATGGGTGGTACGTAAAAAGTGCATGGTATATAGGGCTGGTGAACTTCATATAACAACAGCAGTGGAGTAGAAACCCAATACGATCGAAAACTTCAGCTCATTTTCTCTTTTTTGTCCTGCATGCTTGGGACTTAGCCGTTCTTTACTCTTTACCCATGTGAGATTCATAACATTCTCTGCATTACAAATACAACTTAACTTTTGTTGTTTCGGTAGTTGGTGTTCCTGGTTATTCTGGTCCTGATGACGGTCTTTGCCGCCGCCAATCCGCATGCCGATCCTCATCCTAAAAAGAAAGGATCCAGGTATGATCTCATTAGAGTCTGATACCGAATAATATATTAGTCGGACTCACACCTTCTTACGTCTGGAACGGAAGCAAGAGCGTGTAAAGTTAATGGACGAATTCACAATTCACAACATTGAGATGAATGTTTGAGAGGTGAGGCCGTGAAACGCATTCATGCTGCGCTTTCTTCCGTCTGGAAAGCAAGGACTGACCCCGTACCCAATTCCGCCTTCCTGTCCCCTTCAGAATTAGGGAAGGTGGAAAAAGCGAATCAAGTAAGCGTATACTTTCTTTCTCGTTTTTCACTTTTTAATTTCAGTCTTAAGATATTCAAGAGAGAGATAAGAAAAGCTTGGAAAAATAAATGAAAAATTCGCCTGAAATGAGCTGAATGCAGTTAGAATCCGAAAATGCGTACAACAACTGAAATTCCAAAAGTTGATTGCCTCGAAACGATGTGATAACTAATTATAACTGATGAGCACATTGTATTGTGAAATTAATTTTAAATTTTTGAAAATTTTTTCTTCCCCTCCAGTTCAAGCTCCAGTAGCTCCGGAAAAGGAAGTAGCAGTTCCAGTAGCAGGTAAGCTCTTCAAACCATCAGTCTCGATACCATTTCAGAGAATTTTCTTAGAGGACGTTTTCTCTTTTAATCTACAGCTCCGGACGCTGAGACTCGAAGAGGCAGTGAAGAATACCGTTCCTTTTCACCCCTCACCCTTTCCAGCTTTTTCGCACACGTCTTAATGGGTGGAATGGAGCTCCTCCTAGTCCTGCCTCTATCAATGATTTGATTTTTTACTTTTGTAATAAATATCCATGTCCACGTAAATTTGTGTTCTTTCAATATTAACACTTCCTAATGAGAAAATCAAGATACCTTGCATTCATACAAAAATGCAAGCTCTCGAGAGCTCTCGAGAACTATTCACACTGAAAATTATTTCCTTGAACATGGACATTCATCTAAGTGAGCTTTCTGCAATTTAGTGATGAGTGTTCGCAGATCAATGACGAGCTGTGACAACGCTTGGAAAAAGTTTGTATACCAACTTCTGTTTAACTGGGACAGAAACTTAAATGGTATGACTTCATGTGATGGCTTCATTGACCTAAAGCTTCCTTGGTGGAGGCTTTGTCCATTGCTTGGTCCTTCACGGATTCCGGGTGCTCATCCAACCATCGCTAACCTCTTCAAGGATTGAGAGGTTAATGTCAGGTGAAAAGAAGAAAGCATGTCGGGGATTCCTCACGGAAACAGAGGCATGGGGGACCATGGAGGATGCGGTAGGATCCTACGCATGTGATGACGTACGCGACCCGTTCCACTATGAAAACGGGCGCAACAGTTCGTTGGATACAAGTTACAAGTTACTAGTAATTACAAGGGTCTTGTCTTAGTTGTACGTAGGGCCAGCGGGACCAGCAGGAAGAGTTAAACAAGCAGCACGACCCTTGCAAGTACTTGTAACTTGTAGAATTTGTAAATTCCATGAAACGGGGCCTTGGTGGCTGGCAGTAGACTAACTCAACCTCATGAAAACCCTGCCTTCCTACAGCAACCCACATGCTCCCATCATCACCTGCACCAGCGCAAAAATTTATCTTTACTCTATGTATATTATGCATCAATTCACTCTACTGTCTTGTCAATAAAGTGCGGTCGGGCACATTGGATCATCGCTTCTGTCCAATATTGCATCGATGATGTAATGGCAATATTGGGGGAGCCAAAAATTTAGCCAATATTACCAATATTGCCCAAGATGCAGCCAATGAACCCAATGTCGGACCAGCATTGAGCCAATATCTAATGCCACTGGGGATGGGAGTCCCGCAACCCAACGTTGGCCCAGCATCAATCTCCACGTTGGGCCAACGTTGAAAGCCCACATTGGGCCAACATCAAATGCTGACGTTCGACTGGACTTTCAGGCGCTTGAAGGTTTAGCTTGAAAACTTCTATATTTGTACGTGATTGTTCAGCTCCCCTACCGGGTCCTTGCCATCGAGTCTCTCTCGGTCTGGCTGAGAGTATTCCAGAAAATAATACTTCCCTTGATCGTCACCTTTGGAGGTTTTCTCTCTCCGCACGGGAATTCAAACCCATAGGTATTTCATTCATCACTCATGGCACTTTTCATGCTCTGAGAGTGCTTGTCCGGCAAGATTCTTGGGCGATCCTTTCCATTATCACACCCGAATCTGCAATTCCCGAAGGGGAGCCTGATGCAGGCTCCATTATAAAAAGACAATTCATCCTAACCCCATCGATTCAAACCCCAATTTGAACGATGCTTCCTCCACGATTGACCGGACTCTCCTTTGCCTACATCACATGCTTAAACAAGCTAACTGAGGAATTTGAGTCCCTTCCCCTACGTTGTCTGTGGGAAAATATAAATTACCGCATGAAAAGTACTGGGGTCTTATGACGAGTCACTCCCAGATACCACTGAAATAGCGTCTACGTAGGCGCCACCTCGCGCATTTGTGGGAAACTCTTTGTTCAAATAACTGAGGTATATGTCTCGCCCAGAGATAGAACAAATGTTGCCTGCCTCCCTAGCGCCGATGTGGGGCCTACAAGGGCAGCTCCCAGCCCAAGCTCCCCCATGATCGCGGGCAGTACGGCATGATAAGCATGCGTGACAAGCATGAGTATTTCACTCGTGCTTGTCACCTGAGAAAAGGAGAACGATTTAATGCCAGAGACGGTGAATAATCTCCAGTTCACGTATCTGCCAGTATCAGACAATTGATCTAAAGGGCACCAAATTTCACCTCCATCCTCATCATCCTATTAGGAAGTAAACCCGAAAATACTAGTCGTTTGGAGTGGGACCGTAAAGTAAGCTTAGAAATCGTTTTTCGGAAGCTTACGGGCCGCTATTGGAAACATGCCAGTCGGGTTGGGTTTCGAGTATCGGTCCGTGCAGAATGCGAAAGGAAAGCTGTCTCGAGCATCAACAGCCAATTTGCCTGTCCTGAAGGATGCGTTAAGACGAAGGATTGCCACCACCAAGGAAATTTTATCTAATGTGCATTTTATTCAAGTTGTTCTCGGGTTCAATGGACCCTTGGACAGGTAACGAAAAATGTCAATATCAAAACGAACATCGTATAATATCCATAACCTTAACGAACATCTTCCAATTATTTGAATGGGATTTTACATGTATTCCAAAGATAAATATATATATAATGAATGGGAAACCCATTATTTTCTAACGATTAGGAATGTCATTCAAAGCCTCCACCCTGAATTAACATTGGCCGACGTCATATCTTGGGTTGGTCTGGTTATCGCTCAAATGTCCTCTGTTTCCAGCATGAGGAAATTGCTTGTGCAATTTTTTATGGAATGCCTTACATGCGTTAGTACGTACGTACGTTTCAAGGAGATTCAAAATGATAACTTTCATTGGCACCATAAATACCTTATTTCCTTGCAGACAGCCATGGGCCAAGGAACAGAG